>JAVKPL010015660.1:0-12777 GCA_032173675.1 Gastrolobium villosum
AAAGGTTGCATTTTTAACCTTTCCCATGGTTCCTCCTATGATTATCCACACTTTAGACCATCAAGAACACATTTTTATCAAATTAAAACATCAACCCCATAGAAAACTCATGATGGCTGAATCATATAGTGGATGGGAAAACATTTTTGTCAACATTTCTCCAAGTGATCATGCTTACTTCTTCAAGTTAGCTCCAAGGCCTCAAGCTTCCACTTTTCTCAAGCAATGATGCATCTTTTCCACAAAGAACACACCTTTAAGAAAGACTCAAAGTTAGAACTCAAGAACACAACTCAAAGGTGGGATTTTTCAAGAAAAAGATTCAAGATACTTACACCAAAACTCAAGTAGACAAGCACCAAAGGAGTGTTCTTCAAAGAGAACTCAAAACATCATCTCTAAGGCTTGAACTTGTCAACACCATGGCTGTATGGAAGGAGAGTCACCACGAAATTTTGGTTTCTAACAACAAAAATGGTATATTCTTGAAGAGGATGATGATAGGAACAACTTTGATGAAGGAGGTTTGGTGATTTGGTGAGGTTTTGGAGATGAAATCTTAGAGAGAAGTGAGAGCAAAATTTGAAGTTTGAATTTTAGAGAGAGAAGTGAGAAGGGGGCTGATCAGATTTGAAATGAGAGGGGAAGGTGCCCTAATTAGGGTTTCCATGTCACTTAAGTGGCATTCGTCCTTTAGTGAGACCCGGTGTAATTTTTAACTGATCCGTCGTCAAATTTTTACCCGAAAACTCCCAAAACTCTAACTTTAAGTACTTAACATTAATTTTCTCTAATTATCATGTTCATAACTTAAAAATTTGATTAGTTGATCACAGATCCACTAACAGTTGTTTAATTGCACTATAGTCTTTACCGGTGTTTTTAACTGTACCCGGATTTCATAATCATCTTAACTTTAATATTTTTGGTCTAATTATGACTTGTTAGGCATATATTGGTCTTTATTTCCATTTTCTCACCTTTTTCCCGTTTCGGGATTCTACCGACTACTGCTACAGCAGTACAAAATACCCGGCAAAAGTGACTTTTCAAAAATACCCCAATATGGGTATCAATCTTCATCAAATCATATCCTAACCTCATTCATGATGTTTATATCATTAGATTAGATCTCTAACAATAATTTGCTCTCTTGAAGCTATTCTACTGACTGTTACTGCATCAGCAGTCAAAAATAACAGATCAAAACTCAACTGTTCAGAATACCCTCAATATGGGTATCCAAATTCTTAGAATTTCATTCTCATTCTATTTATGACCATAAGGTCCTCATCATAACTCTCTAATATAAAAGTTATATAGTTAGGGTTATTATGCTCTACAGTATGAGCATATGTTATGTGAGCCGTAGCAGGCAATGGATTAGAACGATGGCATAATTTTGTAGGTTATTGTTGTATAACAATAAGGTGATATGGTATGATTAGTGAATGAATGAATGTAAATCTTAATGTGAAATCAAGTGATTAGTATACGAACCAAGTGACAACAAAGTGCGAAGGTAAGAGGTTAGCGAAATAACTGATGTGTAAAGTGTGCAGAGAGTGTGGAAGTATGTGGCTAGCAAAAGAGTTAGTGTGTAACGTCAAGATGAAAATGATAAGATTAGTTAGTGAGTTGAGGTATAATTGTCAGTGCAAGGACGAACGAGTAGTTTTAAGTGCAAAGGATTAATGTAAATTTCAGTGCAAGGATTGAGGTGAAGTAGTTCTCTGTGATTCGACGGAAATGATTAGAAGATCCCTGTGTGATGGGAAATATGAAACTTATACTAAGAGATGTGAGATGTGTACAGAACTTTGAGAAAATTTAGCAATTATGGAATAGAAATTATGTTATGAACCATGGCAAGTGAACAGTCAAAGTAAAAGAGTAAACAATCTGGGAGAAGAATAAGCAAGGAAGAGATAATGGACTATGGATTGAACAGTAATAAGACAGAAGGAACTATTAAGAGTTAGAATACGTGTACGAAATTACAAAGAGAATATGAATCATTGTAATAGTGATTATGTTATAAACCAGGTCCGACGGGTAACCAAAACAAAAGTAGACTACCAGTGAGAAGAATGGCACGAGAGAGTAAAATAAATTAAATTATATGTAACAGGTGTGTATTATACCACTACTACTAAGATTATTGGGGGTAGTCCATGTGAATATACCAAAGATATTTTGATGTTATATACAGAGGTGGTACAGACACCAAATGGACTGGGTCCATGTGTGATCTGGAGTGTACGGAGTACCAGTTTTGCCGTCATATACAGATATATTATGAGTATAAATTTCTCTGTGCACTGGGTGCATGTAACATGATTTGATAGTAGGAAGATCTCAGTGGGGCCTATGTGCCAGGAGTGTATAGTTATCTCTGTGCGGGTTAAGTTCCCGGAGACTAGTAGTATTTGATATGAGTAATGAGAAACGAGGAAGTGTTCCACATTGGTGTAACGGTTAGTATAATAGAGATAATTTATGTAAATGCACAAAGAAGAAACATTTGGGGGATGCCTTAGAATATGGACAGCTAGTAGTAAGTCATTTTTACGGCATGAATCATATGGGTGGATTCTCTGATCGGTGGGTCATGGCATCTGGGGCCCTTAGGACAGCAAGAGCTCGAGGGGTTAAACCTGTGAATGTTGTTACCCACTGTATTGGGAGAGTTTTTCCATATGGTTAACGCAAGATGCGAGGTCATATATTTGTAAATGGACAATAGTATGTCAGATTTGGATATAAGAGTTGTGGCTTAGTGTGGAAGAACTTCGAAGTGTGATAGAGAAGCACTGTTGTGGGTGTAAAGCAAGTCTGGGGAAATAAATTTTGTCTCTAATTGAGGTAGCAAGTTAGTTGGAATCCTTATCTTATGATGAAAAAGGGATAATAATGTGAGTTAAAGTTGACAGAATGAGTAAGTGTCCTTCTAGGAAGGCTAGTGATGATCAAGATTTCAGGTTAAAACAGTGAGTTGTTAGCCTTAAGGAAAAGATAAATTGAAAGAGTCGAGTACGAACGTGTATTAATAGATGGGAACTATAGTTGTAATTGATTACCAAAAAGTGAATAGCTTGGTTTTGCTGGTAAAGTAGATTGAGAAATGTTGTATGTAATCGCATATGCCACTTATGGTGGAAGGTGTGTGGAAAATACACAATATTGATGTTGTTGTGGGTAAGTACAAATGACGTATGGACGAGTGTTTGTGGTAACTTGGAATATTCTGAGAGACTGATATACCAACTGTTGGTGAATTATAGAAGTAGTGGCAATAATGGAATTAATTTTAAGTGATTTGATAATTAAGTGTCAAGGATTCCTAGTGAATAGGAATTGTATATGAAGTGGGTCGGAAATTGATTCGTTCCAAAGTGTTTAATGGAAGTGAGTAAAGCTGTAAAGTAATAATGTTTTAAGTTTGACATCCAGGATTAAATGATTATAATTACGAGAAAGTGGTATAAATGATTGGAACATGAGGTTAAGTGGTAACATCAGAGTGGAATGAAAGTCGAAAATAGTTAGTGGGTGAAAATATTAAGCATGAGTCCTCGATATGGAGGTCATTGATGAGTGTTGTGTTTAGACCGTGAGAGGTCTGAGTATAGAATTGAGCTGACTGAGTTGATAAAGTTGAGATGGTTCAGTTAATGAAAAGAGTAACAGTGAGAGTAAATTATGAATATGATTAGTAGATGGAAAGATTCAGGAGTGTGTTGTGGTTAAAGAACCTTAAAAGGTTAATCAGAAATATAAACTGTTGTAAAGATTATAAATTTCATATCACGAAGAGAAAGATATGGTTATGAGTACCTAAGAAGAGGTAAAGACACGTGACAAGGAAAAATAAAGTATATGAGTATAGAATTTAATGTGAGTCGGAATCATAAGAAACGACAAAGTGCCCTGGAAACTAGAAAGGATGTGCTTCGGTGAAAGCTAAGAAAACAGCTAAACCATAAGAGTAGTAACAGTAATGGAAAGGACTCGTGTGTCTGGGTATGGTTGAAACAGTGAGGACATCGAAAAGAGTTAAGTGCTAAAGAAAGTGTGAAGATACATGAAAACAGTTAGAGTCTATTATGGAAACAACTAAAGATTTTGGGAATGACATTGGGTAAGAAAGACAAATGAAGATGAGAATGAGAAGAAGTGAGACAAACAAATTGTATTGTGGTCGTCTATTACTGATGAATTGGTGAAAGTGTAACAGTAAGCCGTGAAGAGCTTAAAGTATTGTGAATTGAAGGTCGTGGCACCATAAATGACAAGTGTGAAATGAGTATATTATGAACTACAGTGAATGAAAAAGCAATAGTGGGTTAAGGAAATAGTGAAAAATATAATGAGTAAAGGGGTAAGATCCCCGAAATTATCAAGTTTGTGAAGGACTAAATAGTGATGGATACCACAGAAAAGAGATTCTGCGATTACACCCCGTGTTACGGGACCGTTAAGATGTAATTTTGTGGACAAAATTCTAAAAGGTGGGGTGAATATAACACCTCGCAATTTTAAATCAAGTATTAAAATATTAAATGAGTGATTAAGTGAAGAATTAGTGAAAATCCTAAAGGATAAGCCAAAATACAAAGAAAGGGCAAAACGATAATTAGCCAACACGCAACCCTAGGAAGATAAAAATTGAGTAGAAGGTCTCAAATGATAAAAATAAGTCTGCAAATGGATTCAGAACGAAAAATTGAGTGGATAGGGAAGTTTCAGAAAAATCAATGAATAGTGTTTTTCGCGGGTAAAAATACCGGAGTAAGATTACACCGTAAAATGTGCCAGTGGAATTTTGAGCTCTAGGTTTCAAATATGATTTATAAATGGTCTATAGAAATAAGAAATGTGATTTCTGGAAATATTCGATGGAATTAAGTCAGTTTTGAGAAGCGTGCCAACGGCGCGGGCAATAGCGTAAAACAGTGTTTTCTCCGAATAACCGGGAACCTCCGGATTCATCTGATCAAGTATAATTAAAGGAGAATGGTTAATGTTAAAAATTAGAGTTTCTAAATAGGTTGTGAATTTTTGGACGTTTAGTGACAGTTCGGATGAATTTTAAATCGCGTGTAGTGGCGTGGGACCCACCTCACTTAAACCACTTAAGCCACATCACCCTAGGACACTATTCATCATCACTTCCTCCTCCTTTATGAAGAAACCCGCAGCCCTCCCTTGCAAAAACTCATTTCCCCTTCAAAATTCATTTCCTTATAACTCCATCAATTCTTAACCAAATCAGGTGATTTTTGTGTTGAAATTTGTTGGAAACAACCTTCCAAACGCATTTGTACTACTCTTGAGCCTTGAAATCATGTGTGTGAGGAGATCTTGGCCATTTTAAGTTGCAATTTTGGGAGGAAATTTTGTGTTCTTGGAGCTTCCAAGTGCTCCAATGGTGGAGTATGCTTAGGAGGAGTCTTGTACCTACCATTTGGGTGAGTGTTCTTGCATTTTAATTGGTTGAATGTGTTGATTTGATTTTGAGGCATAAACTTTGCATGTATGATGTGTGATGTTAGAGAGCTCAAATGGAAAAAGTCTATTAGAGGATAATGCCTTAGAATGATGTATTAAAGCTAGAAATGCTATGAAAATTTTTGGTGAAAAATGTTGATTTTTAACTTAGTAAAATTTTGAGGTGTCAAGACTCTGAACTTTGAAAATGTGTTAGGAGTGTATTGGTGAGTGGTTGTATGATTGTATGATGATATAATAGGATGATATGAGGTGTGGAGTGGTTAAAATTGATAGAAATTCATTGTATGTGAACTAGTGAGATTTCGGCCATTTGAGGTAAATTGGGGAACGAATGTTTTGGAAAATTTTAGTGATGTGTTGTGTGTTGAAAAGGTAATTAGTAGGGTTGTGTGGTGATTGGCATGTGGAAGGATCAATACAAAAATAATAAGTAGTGAATTGGCCTAATGTGCCTAAAGTGAAATATTTCGCAAAACGTTGCGTAAAAGTCGTAAAACAGAAAAACGGCGATTGAACTAACCTTTTAGTAACCTAAGGAAGTGTAATAAAATGAGAAAGAAAATTTAGAAAAATAAAACCTAAATTAACACTATATGGGCCGCACCCTCCAAGGTGGTGGGGAGAAAATTGACGTTTTCGCGTTTTGACGTAATTTGACTGAAACTGATGGCTATACATGGTTGTATAGGTTGTCGTACGTGGATTTAAAACCGGAACAGTGAAACAGTGGATTGCCCTTGGTCCTGGACCGAGTGGATTGAGGTAAGTGATGTGATTTACACATGTTTTGTGAAATTCAAGTGTGGTTTAAAGTTGTAAGTGTGTGGAATTGACCTCTATGTATGCATTTCCTATGTATCAAGCTATAAGTGGAGTTTCTGCGGAGCTCAGTGGACGGATAAAAAGAAAGGTAACCTTTTGGTACTGGGGCTTGTTCCCCTTGTGTGTTCCACCATACTCGTTGAGGGTGATGGTAGAAAATGTGTATAAGTAGTGTAGAATAACATGAGCATGCATGCATTATCACAGTGGGTACTTATGTACCAGATCTCTGGCCAGTAGATATTTTTAGCCTTCGGGCAAGTTTCCGGACTGCCACTGGATAAGTCTCCGAGAGGGAGTTCCAGTTGACCCAGGGTCGTGGTGTGTTATCCGGATAGGAGCACACTAGGTAGTCTCGGGTGTATCTGGTTGGAAGGGGTACCTTGGTGGGTTGTTCTACTAACACGCCAGGGGTAGTACCCATAGGCGTATAGCCGAGGACATGGCGTGGTATTGGTAGCTACCATCCCGCATGTCATAGTTGTTTCTGATATTTCCCCCTTTCTCTAAATCCCTTGCTTTATATCGTTTTATAACAGTGATGGTGTTTTTTATTATTGATATACATCGAAGTAAACCAATGGGCGGAGTTTTCTCCAGAACCTCTTGGTTACTGAGATATATCCGTATATCTCACCCCGTCTCGGGGCATTTATTTCAGGATGTACCAGTGGATATGGAGCAGCGGGCAAGAAGCCTGCATGATGATGAGTGGAGTAGTGATGCATATTTTACTTCAGAGTATCATATTTGTCATTTTAATTATGAATTCATTTGTTAAGTAAAATTGTAATATGTGGATTATTATAAATTGAAGTTAAAGTTGTAAGTGTAATTGTAATTCAATATTGTAAATATAACATGGATGTATGCGTATTATGATGGAAGAGCTTTAGGCCTATTTTAGGTTTATGATTATCTGTATGATGATTTATGCATGAAATTGAAAGTTAGTGATTGAAACTATAAAGAATTGAAAGTGAGCTGCTTATGTTTTAAGTGTAAATTGGATTGGGTTGTAAGTGCCCCAAGGCGTTGTTGGTCCTTGTGTGTGCCACCCATTGGATTTTGCTGGATTTCAGGTATAATTGTAGTGTTAAACAGCTTATGCAAAATTGGGGATTTTAGGAAATACAAAGGAAACTCTGGCGAATTTTCTGTAGAATTGGCAATTTTTGGGTGAATTTCGGGAGAGCATATCTCTCTCCATAGTGGTCTGATTGGGACGTGCTATACGCCATTTTGAAGCTTAAGATGTCCCCTACGTTGTGACAAAATTCTAGAATCATTGGTGGTGTGCGCAGCCCATGGTGGCTGATGGCACAATCTGCACTGTTCTGGCCTGTATCTGTGGGCAGATTTGGGTCTGTGTTGGGAAATTAATTCCCTCTTCGTTACTTGGTCAAATTAAGCATACGATATATCATATCGAAGTTTGAGGTGTCTAATTTATGGTGTAAAAGTTTGAGAGACAGTGGCCTTGTGGTTAGGTGCAGAGTATTCTGTGAAGATTGGAGGTTTTGGGCTGTTTTGGAGTTGGTGGGCAATGTTGTTTGTCCAACTTCAAACGGCGATAACCGGAGCTCACGAGCTCGGAATCGAGTGTGTGATAGCTTGTTAGAAATTTAATTGAATAAGGAAAAAAGATAACCTGGAGTCTAGGTTTGGATTTTTGTTTTGTGTTCGCAGAAAAATAAATTAGTGAATCTGGTTAAGTTGGTAAAAACGTAAAAAGTGAGGAATTGGCTAAGTGGGTTTATGGGAACCCCTTAGTGTTTTGTATGTAATAAAATAAAGTGTATAAATAGTTTAAGTAAGTCTTCCGCTAGTGTTTCAGTTACGATCACAGCTTTTTATTATTACGCTTTTTATACTTTACTGTTCGCGTAATAATCGGAAAAAGTTTATTCTCATTTTTATAAATGAATTGCTGTGATTGTAACTGCGCTTAATATCATAATTAATGTTAACAATAACAGTGTACAAAGGGCTGTTACAGCTCCTAGTTCTAGTTGCTCCTCTATCTTGTGGCCCCACTATGATGGTGGGCATTATGGTTATATTGTATGAAAGTATGTGGTATGACGTATATGTGCATTCATTCACATTCATATAGATGTTATGATTCTTGATGTTATGATGGTGCACTGATGATATATATTATGAGAATCCTGGCCAGTGATCAAGGTATATAGGTTGCCTATGACTTGACTCTGGGAGCTATTTCATACTAAGGTTGGGTTGACTGTTTATGGCTTGACCCTGGAGTCACACATGTGTAACCGTCTATGGCTTTGACCCTAGGGTTACACAAGGATGATATGATGATGCTATGTTTATGTTGTATGCCTGTATTATATGCTTTATATCTGACTTTTCATGCAGGAAGTGAGCTCAGGGGATTAGAGGATCCTCTAAGAACCTTGACCTTACTAAGATGTTGTTATCTCACCCCTTTTTAGGGACATCATTTCGGGTACCCCTGGTAGCAGTGTGCAGTCTAAGGGCAAGGGCCTAGCTACGGATTAGTGGATTGTGACTGTTGTTTATTTTATGTTGTTACATTGTTATGTGGCATGTGTGGTGTTTTGACATGCCTAGTTAGTTTATTTTGAGACTATGTGTTGTATGTAATAATGCTCAAGATTGTTATTAATTGAGTTTCTGGATTATGTCTGTAATAGTTACAAGTTATGTTAGATGTATATGATGAGGACATATAGATATTGATGTATAGATTTATTAATTTGGGCACAGAGCCATTATGTATGTACTGACCCTAGATAGGATTACAGTCTGTGTGGGGCTTGTAAGTTGTCTGTTATATAATTATGTCTATCAGGTGTACTTGTGTGTGACATCCCTATCTCCCGGTTATCAGTTAAACAACTGTTATGCTGTCCGTGAGACTCTAGCAGGAATGACACTTGTTGTCATATACGGTTAGTCAATGGCCACTAATACTGGCTAACGGGATTAATTAGTAGTTGTATGCTTAGATTTACGCTTTCACAATATTTCATGTGAACGTTCTTAGAAATGTTTTCAGAAATATTTTGGAAAAAGTTTATTCATATTTTTACGAGATGTTTTATTAATCTTTGAATAAAATCTTTCGCCGTGTGCACTATAATATCTTGATGTTAACAACCGGAGTACTACGGGATGTTACAAATTTCATTGATAATCATATTTCTTGATCCTAAGTACCTTTTGCAACATATTTTCAATCCTAGAGAACTAATCTCACTTAGCATGTTTTTCGGTGCAACTGTACCGCAGTTTTTCATCTTGAATACATTTCTGGGGTTATTTTTAACTTTTGAGGCCTTATTCTATCATTTTACAGTTTAGAGTTACGTATTTGTTGATTTACTGTTTTACTCTTCTTATGTATTTTGACCTAGAACTTAAGATTTTCGCTAATCCTATCACTTAATCCTCATTTTAATCATAAATATGTATTTCAATTATACGTAGTGTTATACTAAGTCATGTCAGAAGAACACTTACTCAAACAGGTATATTGAAAAGCATATTCAATGCAAAGGCTGTCCAAAATACTTCAAGAATGTCACAGGCCACTCTGGAAATTTTAGCAAAAATCCAAAGGAAAAAATTGGCCACCCTGGGATATTTAGTTCTACAATGCTCTGCTAAGTGCTTTCCGGTGACCACCCAAAGACTGGTCGCCATTGATTGAATTACAAGAGTAGCATATGATGCCACCAATATGATCCAAAGTAACTCATATTTATTTTATGCCCCAGATTGAAGATCTGTCTCGAAGTTTCCTGGGTCTATATATACAACGGAGACAAGAAACCCGGGCCATATGTATGCAAATAAAACTTTCCTTCTTCTTTTATTCTTGTTACACGAGTCTGCACCTTCAACACCATCAATGACGGTGCTCTGGACATTTACAAACACTTCCAGCACATGTAGTATTAATATGGATCCAAATTTTGTTGGCTTTAGCACTATTTGAATAATGAGAAAATCCAAATCAAGAGGATTTAGATGGGAAAAGAATCTAGGACTGCATAAGTGGTTCCTAAGGGTGTGCATGACAACCTTCCCGGAATGAGTTTTTTTTTTAATTTCTGTTCCCGGGAACAAAAATGGATGAGAATTGCGTTTGATAAAATCGGTTTATTTTTTTATTCCCGGGATGAACCGGTCTTTTTTTTTATGCTGGGGAACAAAAGAGAGAATCAAAAATTTTCTGCTTTTCTATTTCTGGGAACAAAAAGAGAATCAGTTTTCTCTCACAACTTCCTTCCCGCTCACACGCCAACACCGAACCGGCCTTCAACCACATATCACCGAACCACCACCCCCTCCCTTCACCACAGAAGTTCTTGGTCTCCTTTCCTCTCTCTCTTGCAATCAGAATTTGATGAAATTTTGGAATTTTTAAAATTGGGGTTAGGGTTCTTCAAAGATTACATATAAATCTCTTAGACCCAAAGCTTTGAAAAAGATTACGTCTTTTATATAGAGCACCATCATCAACGTTTCTAATCAAGATAATTGAAACATAACAGATATGCTTATAAACTTAAGCATATTTCCTCGATCAATGGGTCATGCTAAGATAATGTCCTTGAAGGTTATGGTGGAGTGGTCTTCAATGGCGGAAACTGGGAAAGACAGACAAAAAGAAGAATGATTTTTTATGGCTCACAAATTTAAATCCATTCTCCATAGGATTTTTAATTTGGAAGCAGGAGAAGAACAAAGTAAGAAAAAGAAAAAAAAGTTATCAAACGTAATTCTGATTCTCGGAACAAAAATAAAATATGTTAACAAATTTAATTCTGATTCTCAGAATTGTTCTCCGGCACGGAAATAGAAAAGAATCATTTCTTTTCAGAAACAATGCCAGGGAATAGAATGATTGTCATGCACAGCCTAAATATCATCCCAAAATTGAAAATCAATTCCAACATTAACATGCCACAAATCTGAGTTGTTTGGTGGCCTGAAACATCACTATGCTTAAAATATTTACCCCCAGGTTCGCATAAATAATTCCAAACAGTAACAATTCTCAGAGAATTTTAGCAAACAATTTCAATGCAATGGTTCAAAACTGATTTATGCAATTCATAAATGTGTTATTACTGTCAACCCAGTCAGATAAAACAAAGAGTGGGAACAATGAAGTAACATACAATGGGTGTAAATTGTTTGGCTGGAAGTGAGGTTGAACGATGACGGGGTTGAGCGTGCACGTGATTGCAACGATGATCTGAGAAGAACCACATTTTAGATCTTTAAATCCAGATGTTGGATCTGGAGAAATGATGTGCATCTGGTTGTCCAAATCTGGGTTAACGACGGAGGGCTTCAGTGATGTAGTGAAGTCATTTCCAACGGCCTCGTGAAGCTTACTCATGATCGGAATGATGTCCAGAGTAAAACTAGAGCTCATGTCTCTCAAAGTCGATGTTGCTTCTAAAGGAGCATCACGTATCTGGTTGGTCAGACTGGAAAAGGGATGAAGACGTCAAAATTTGGTTGTGCCAAGGAAAACACAGGAGGAATTAAGTTAGGATCGGTTGTGAGTAAGGTTGAGTTCGATGCAAGTTGAGTAGATGACGCTGTGAGGGGGGTGGTTTTGGATTACCTTATGGAAAATGTGTGAATTTTTTACAGCATTTGTGTACGCATCTGTTGCTGACTTTCTAATATTTGATTCAACACAGCTGTATAATTCTCATATTTGTGGTATGGTTGGAAGGAGCCAACCATGATTCAGCTCTCAATGAAAGCATCAATTGATGGGAAAGAGCTATGAAAACACTATCTCAATTCGAGGGGAAATCACCTCCTTAACCTAAAGGTTAGGAAAATACTTCTTTAGTTAATTTTCATATCATCAAACAATGTTTTTAATAAGTGCATAAGAAAGCAAATAACATAAGGAAAGAGAAAATGGAAAATGCAATACATCACAACAATACCAAACAAAACTAGTAACAAACTCCCTAATTTCCCTCAGTTGTCTAACAACATACTAATTACCCATTCATATCATGAACATGATACAAATTTGAAAATGAGTCAAAATCTTCAACACGAACATAAACACAACTTGCTATTTTGAAGGTTGACATGACAATACACGAATAAACCACTAACTTCAAATGTGTCGCTTATTATGTGCGTTGACATAACACGATGTGATTAACATGTCAACCTCAAAGTGTGGATTGACACGCGACAATGTGATTATCATGTGGGCTGATATGACACGATATAACACGAATAACATCGGTCAATTTCTTCTTTGTGGATTGACACGCAACGTGACACAAACTTTTTTGTATAAAAAGTCTGTTAACATGATCACGACATGAATTTTCAAACGAGTTAACTAGAATAAAAAAAATTCATGTCGTGCTAGCGGGACGTATAGAAAATTTCCACCCC
>JAVKPL010015661.1:0-128568 GCA_032173675.1 Gastrolobium villosum
CAGTAATCCTCCATAGCAGCATCATCATCATGATCATCCTCCGCTGGGGGTGAAGAAGGTGGAAGCTGTGGTTTGAAACTAGTAGTGTTGATCCCACGATCACTACACCATCTCTCTATCATGCCCCAGATATACCTCTGCTCGATCCTCACCTCTTGCATCTGACGGTCCAATCTCTGAAGTAGAGAGAATCTGCAGAAGGTACTGCTGCTGGTGCTGGAGCTGGTGGTGGTACTGGAGGTGCTTCACCTGCTGCACGAGACGCCTTCCAGATGGCATAATGACTGGACTCTTCCCTCATAGTTTTAAAATTTGCCTGTGTGAGCTCCTTTTTCACCTTCACATCGCTGGGCTCATCATCATAAATCTCTACCCCAGCCTCCAGGCAAAGCTGTTGTATCAATGAACTATGAGCTAGGTGAATCTCAGCCTTCTTCTGAGTGATGATGTAGACTATTCTTTCAGACAAAAGAGCAACAATATTAAGATTTTCTTCACCCATAAGGGTATATAACAGCACTGCTCTCTCGACATTTACATCACTCATATTAGTGGATGCAATGATGGTGGAATTTATGAAGGTGTGCCAAAACATTGCTTCTTGGATTCAGATCCACCCTTTCCAATTTCTCAGGCACCCTCGGATGCCCACTCTTTGGTTTCCATGTAGCATATGGGTGAGTGATTGCACTTCTGATTCTCTCAGCAATATCTGGCATATCCTCCCAGTATAGTCCTGTTTCAGCAGCATGTTACATTCTATTGAATGTCTGAGCAAAATAGCAACTCTTGCTACGATAATGTGTAGTGCCAAGAAATCTCTCTATTGTTGTAGAAGAGAAAGAGATTTCTTGTCCCCGCACCCAACTCTTCCGAGTTGCATCCACAGTCTCTAGATCAGCATTAGCACAAAATTCTTTTAGAATTGTGCTGGGGCTAGGTGCAGCAAACCTCACCAACTTGTTCCATCTCCTTCTCTCAGCTGTTGCCCTTATTGGGCAATCACTATCTAGGAAAGCACTGATTTGCCTTTATGAAATGATTTTCTTAGAGGCAAACCATTGATAGTACCGGTCTTGAGCCTCAGGTGATAAGAACCGGGTACTATCAAACACAGAAGAAGAAGGGTAGGCCTAGTGCCAGCAACACTACTCTCACCCCAGTCCACCTTGGGCCAGTTCCCTTTGAGGACTTTTTAACTTGCTTACCCTGCACTCAGAAAAGTTTCCAACACAATAGAATTCATTTAAATCAAGAAGGCTGTTCAGCAGATCAGAAACCCAACAACCATTTCCCAGATTTATTTCATCATGCTTATTACAGGTCAACATTGTATTCAGCCAAATCATCTCATAACAGTTCATGCCAGTAAGCATGACTAATCAGTCATATCCAAACTTGAAAGAAGGACATAACAAATTATCATGTGAAATGAAACAAGCAAGGTGAGCATCAATTATCATGGATTTTCATCATTTAATATGCAAGTCTTTTAGCTCCAATGCATTCAACACATACATGGTCCTAAAAGAAAACTAATTATCAAGCACTTGAATGCATGCTATAGAATGTATTGGTCCCGCAAAATTCATGAAGCATCAATAGCACTCCCTATAGACTATCAAACAAACAATCCATATCAACTTCTATGAGACAAAGTATCAAACACTTAGCATGCATTTTGACATTTTGAACAACCAAGATTATCAAGACACACCAGAACCTTACAAGCATTCACATGACCATGGAATATGAAAACAAACCAACATGAATCACATGGATAATCCAAGAATCATGAAATTTTACCTTGTCCCCAGCCATTTGAATTCAAAAGAGTGAGAATGGAAAACTCTATCACGGAGAAGGAAAACCCACGACCTTGCAACCTCCTCCGGTAATGGTGATGCGCGGTGGTTGGTTGATGGTGGTTGTTGGCTGAGGTGAGTGGTCTTGGCGGCGGAGATGTAGTTGAGGAGAGGAGAGGGAGAAAGGGAAGAGGGGAAAGTGGTTGCTGTTGAGGATGAAGGTTGTGCATGGTGATGAACAGGTGTGCTGCGCGGTGGTGCTGATGAGGGGTGAGTGAGAGAGATAGTGATAGAGAGGGAGATGGAGAGTGAGATTAAGAGGCGGCTGAAGGTGAATGAGGATTAGGGTTTTTTGTTTTTTTAAAAAAATTGACTTAGAGACGACGCTCATAGCGTGAATCTCACACTATGAGCGTGGGACCTTCTGCTTGTTCATGCTGACAGCGTGAATCTCACGCTGATAGCATGGATACTGCTGTTTCCTCACGCTAATAGCGTGCTATCCACGCTGATGGCGTGGAACTTTTGTCAACCTTCCCACGCTCGTAGCGTGAGTCTCACGCTATCAACGTGGAAGCTCCTGTGTTCTCACACTACGAGCGCGAATCTCACGTTGTCAGCGTGGATCTTCCTGTTTTCTCACGCTCACAGCGTGAATCTGACGCTTGTAGCGTCAATTCAAGTTCACAAAATTTTATTTTCTAACCTAAAATCATTAAAATGACTAAACACTAATTGTTCCTATTGGGTTGCCTCCCAATGAGCGATTGTTTAACGTCACGAGCCTGACAGAAATCGTTTAAGATTCGGGTGAAGACAAAGGGACAGAAATCGTGTCCCTGTAGATATCTCCGCCAAGATAGAGCTTCAACCGACACCCATTGACCTTGAAAGGTCTTTCAATATTGATAGGGGAAATCTCAACTGTTCCGCATGGGAATACCTTTTTAATAACAAAAGGACCAGACCAACGAGACTTAAGCTTACCTGGGAACAACCTTAGTCGAGAGTTGTATAACAGTACCTGTTGCCCCGGCTCAAACTCTTTTGGCTGAATCTTCTTGTCATGCCATTTCTTTGTCTTTTCTTTATAAATTCTGGCATTCTCATAAGTTGTTAGCCTGAACTCATCCAACTCATTCAATTGTAGCAATCTCTTAGCATTAGCTTTTGATGGTTCAAAATTTAAAAATTTAATGGCCCATAAAGCTCTATGCTCTAATTCTACAGGAAGATGACAGGACTTACCATATACCAATTGGAATGGTGACATACCTATTGGTGTTTTGAATGCAGTCCTGTATGCCCAGAGTGCATCATCCAGTTTCTTAACCCAATCCTTCCTTGAGTTGCTCACTGTCTTTTCTAGAATCCTCTTCAGCTCTCTATTAGAGATTTCAACTTGTCCGCTGGTCTGAGGATGGTATGGTGTTGCCACCTTGTGAGTAACACCATACTTTGTAAGCAAACTTTCAAATTGCTTATTGCAGAAATGGGTTCCTCCATCACTGATGATTGCACGAGGAACCCCAAAGCGGGTGAAAATATTCTTTCTTAAGAAAGAAACTACCACCTTTGCATCATTTGTGGGCAATGCAACTGCTTCTACCCACTTGGACACATAGTCCACAGCAACCAAGATATACTGATTTGAGTATGACTTAGGGAATGGTCCCATGAAGTCAATTCCCCAAACATCAAAAAGCTCTACTTCCAGTATACAGTTGAGAGGCATTTCATCTTTTCGTGAAATGTTTCCCGTTCTCTGACACTTGTCACACTTCTCCACAAAGTTCCGCGCATCTTTAAAGATTGTTGGCCAATAATAGCCACTCTGCAATACCTTTTGCGCAGTCCGGTTAGCTCCAAAATGACCTCCGTAATCAGATGCGTGGCAATGCCACAGAATATCCGGTATTTCAAATTCAGCTACACACCTGCGAATAATACCATCAGCACATTGAAAATATAAAAATGGATTATCCCAATGGTACCTGCGCGCATCATGAAGGAATTTCTTTTTCTGCTGCCAAGTAAGATCATCAGGAATCGAACCAGCAGCTTTGTAGTTTGCAAAATTTGCAAACCATGGATGCATTATTATTGCCATCACTTGCTCATCAGGAAAGAACTCATTAACCTCAATTTCAGGTCCTTCTTGTAGTTGCTTATCCTGAATCCTAGACAAATGATCAGCAACTTTATTCTCCACTCCAGTTTTATCCTTGATTTCCAAGTCAAACTCCTGAAACAAAAGCATCCATCGCAGCAACCGTGGCTTTGCATCCTGCTTGCTCATCAAATACTTAATAGCAGCATGGTCAGTAAATACAATAACTTTAGAACCTATCAAATAAGATCTAAATTTATCCAATGCATAAACTATTGCGAGCATTTCTTTTTCAGTAGTGGCATAGTTTGCCTGTGCCTCATTAAAGAACTTGCTAGCGTAGTAAATAACATGTAACAATTTGTACTTACGCTGACCAAGGACTGCACCCATTGCATATGCGCTCGCATCACACATGAGTTCAAACGGAAGACTCCAATCTGGTGCCGTCAGAACAGGTGCTGTGGTAAGCTTTTCCTTCAACACATTAAATGCATTGAGACAAGCTTCATCAAAAATAAACTCCTTGTCCTTCACCAACAGCTGGCTAAGAGGCTTTGCAATTTTCAAAAAATCCATGATGAATCTTCGATAAAAACCTGCATGGCCTATAAAACTTTGCACACCATTAATATTAACGGGAGGGGGAAGTTTTTCAATCAACATTAACTTAGCCTTATCAACTTCAATGCCCTTTTTAGAAATCTTATGGCCCAATACTATGTCATCTTGTACCATGAAATGGCACTTTTCCCAATTTAGCACTAAATTAGTTTCCTGACATCTTTTCAAAACCTTAGCTAAATTAACTAAGCATGAATCAAAGCAGGAACCAAACACAGAAAAATCATCCATAAAAACCTCTAAATATTTTTCTACCATATCAGAAAAGATAGAAAGCATACACCTTTGAAATGTCGCGGGTGCATTGCAGAGGCCAAATGGCATCCTTCTGTAGGCAAAAACTCCAAATGGGCACGTGAAAGCTGTCTTTTCCTGATCCTCTGGTGCTACTGGAATTTGGTTATAGCCGGAATATCCATCCAAGAAGCAATAAAAAGCATGACCGGCTAACCTTTCCAGCATTTGATCAATAAATGGAAGAGGAAAATGATCTTTTCTGGTGGCTGAATTTAGCCTCCTGTAATCTACACACATCCTCCAACCAGTAGTGGTTCTTGTGGGAATCAACTCATTCTTTTCATTCTTCATGACAGTTAATCCTCCCTTCTTTGGAACTGTCTGTACTGGACTTACCCGTGCAGTGTCATAAATTGGGTAGATCATTCCAACATCCATGAGTTTCTTCACTTCCTTCCGGACTACTTCCTTCATTGTTGGGTTTAATCTCCTCTGAGGCTGCCTCACTGGTTTGACATTGTCCTCCATTAGAATCTTGTGAGTACAGAAGGAAGGGTTAATTCCCTTCAAATCAGAGATAGACCACCCAATGGTTGTCTTGTGCTCTTTGAGCACTTTCAACAACTTCTCCTCTTCAGTTGGAGACAAGTCTTTATTGATGACTACTGGATAATCCTTTGTATCTCCCAAGAAAGCATATTTAAGAGTTTTAGGCAACTCTTTTTTTTTGGAGATATTAGGCAACTCTTTTAATTCTACCTTTGGTGCCAAAGTGGCTAGATCCTCTCCTTTCTTTTCCAGCACCTCAAAGATAGTTTCTTGCTTTTCTTGTAGAGCTTCTTCATCTATATCCTTGAATTCATCTTCATTCTCTAGATCATCAACATCTACTTCTTTGACTGCTTCCTCAATCACATCAAGTCTGAAACAGTCATTGTGGTCAGATGAGCTCTTCATGGCTTTGAACACATTGATTGTGATTGTCTCATCATTCATACATAGCTCGAGCTTTCCTTGCTCAACATCAATCATAGCCCGAGCTGTGGCCAAGAATGGCCTTCCAAGTAAAAGAGGTATTTCACTCTCTTCTTCCATATCCAACACAATGAAATCTGCAGGGAAGATAAACTTGTCAACCTTGACAAGTACATCCTCAATGACTCCATTAGGTCTTCTTAACGAACGATCCGCCAGTTGTAAAGAGACCATGGTTGGCTTTAGTTCAGAAATTCCCAAAGCTTTGCATAATGACAGCGGCATCAGATTGATGCTTGCTCCAAGATCACATAACGCCCGACCAACATCAATGTTGCCTATGGCAATCAGGATTATAAAGCTTCCTGGATCTTGAAGCTTTGGTGGGAACTTCTTTGTTATAATGGCACTGCACTCTTCAGTAAGTGCTACCGTCTCACATTCCTGCAACTTATGCTTTCTTGACAATAAATCTTTCATGAATTTAGCATAATTAGGCATGTTAGCAAGAGCTTCAGCAAATGGAATATTAATATGCAATTTTTTAAATATATCTAAAAACCTGGCATATTGTTGTTTCTGCACTTGCTGCTTGAGCTTCATAGGATAAGGAGGCTTCTCAAAGCGAGAAAAATCCATTGGTTGTTTTGGAGCTTCAACAACTTTCTCCTTTTCCTCTTCTTTGTCTTGCTTCGCAGGTTCCTCTTGCACAGTGGCAGATGCTTCTGCTTCCTTCTCACTTTCTGATTCTTTCAATGGTTCATCAACCTTCTTTGGCTGAACCATTTTGGGCTTTTCTTGAGGAGTGATCACAATTCCACTCCTAGTCACTATGGACTTACATTCTTCCTTTGGATTTGCAATTGTATCTCCAGGAAACTGCCCTGGAGTTCTTTCAGCTAACTGCCTGGATAGCTGCCCTATCTGGGTCTCCAAATTCCGAATGGAGGCATCTTGATTCTTGTGATAGGCTCTGGTCTCCTTCATGAAAGCACTTGTACTTTCCATGTGATCATTTGTAGTCTTAGAAAGCTGCAGCATAGCTTTCTCTAGATCAGATGGCTCCTTTTGTGGAAGAGGAGGAGGTTGTAGGAAATTATTGGATTTATAATCCAAGCCTCCCCCTTGATTTCTCCTCTGAAAATTGTTTCCTTGGCCACTATTCTGGTTCCTCTGATAGCCTTGAGTGTTTTGTGGTGGCCTTGGATCATACCACACTCCATTAACTTGGAATGGCTCAGCTCCCATGAGTGTTGGACACTCATTGGATTCATGCTCCTCCTTACAGTACTCACAGTTAATTGAATTAACTTGAGTTGTGGAAATTCGCATTTTATCCAACTTAGCATTCATACTTGCTAGTTGTTGCGAAATCACTTTCTGCTCAGCTAAAGTTGCATCATGATTCCCTAGTTGTAGAATGCCCTTCTTTAATTGAGCTGATTGAGTCAACTGGACTTCTGTTGAGGCATTTTCATTTCGTGCCATGTAGTCAATCAGCTCCAGAGTTTCAGCTGCAGTCTTTCTTCCTATGGTTCCACCAGCTGCACCATTGACGATCATCCTAGTATCTGGTGTCATCCCATTGTAAAAGACTCTGACCTTCTTCTCATCTGGAAAGTCATATTGGGGGCATTTTCTAATCAATTCTTGGAATCTTGTCCAAGCTGCACAGAGGGTCTCTCCCGGTTGCTGAATAAAGTTGGTGATTTCATTCACCAATTTATTGTACTTTTGCCGAGAGAAGTGTTCAGCAAAGAACTTAGCCGCCAACTCATCCCATGTTCTGATACTGTTGGGAGGTTGTCGGTCCAACCATCTAAGAGTTTTCCCTGTCAAAGCAAAAGGGAACAACCGAAGTCGGATTGCATCATCAGACACCCCGTTGTGCTTGGTGGTGTCACAGATTCTTAGAAATCTGTCCATGAAATCGTGAGGATCTTCGTAATCCTCACCACCAAAAGGAGTCTTTTCCACCAAGTTGATAAGAGACGGGTTGATGTCAAAATTGTTGGCTTGAATCTGTGGCCGGACAACACTAGAATTCGGCCTTGTGAACATTGAAGCCAGAATCGACTCCATCAACTCTGCTGCAGGAGGTTGATTGTTGGGACCTCCTCCGGCATTATTATGATTCACCATATCTTGTATGGGTTGATCAGGTTCACTAATCGGACCTTCCCAAATTATCTGCTTGGCAACCTTTCTCAGCTTCCTTTCAGCCCTTGTGATTTCAGGATCAAACACAAGATCTTCAGGAGCAAGTCTACCTCGCATAAAACTCAAAGAAGATGGTCAGTAATACCTGCAAAATGCAGATCAAGATAGAACAAACCCTAAAATGATAAAAAAAAATTCAAGCTCAAAGATCAACGGTTATTTATAATATTGGCAATTACAATCCCCGACAACGGCGCCAAAAACTTGTTGCGAAATCGGCAAGTATAACGATCGTTCCAAGTAATAAAGTGAGAAAGTAAAGTATCGTCTCCACAGGGATTGTAGACCAAGTACTACAATAACCAGTCCCCTTAAGTTGAACGGATAAGAGAAATGGAAAATGGTGTTGATTTAAAATAAAAAGTAAATTGCGTATTTTTAGGGTTTTCTAAAAATAGATGAATAATGTTGCATAAAATTAGGTTTGAAAAACAATTGCGAAAATATTGCAGTAAGAGTACAAACACATGTTTGATCCCCACCTTGTAATCTGAATCTAGATTTACCCATTGATTAAACGATTCACCCATTGATTAAACGATTCACCATCTTTTATTTTATTGGTTAAGCCCTAATCCCTTAGTGATCTTAACCTTATTAACCCTATTAGGACCCTAATTCCTTAGTGATTTCTTTTCGGGTTAAACGCATAAATCGGTGAATCTTTCACGTTTGCGATTCATGTAGCCTATCCCTGGTGCATACATGAAAAGCTATTTTCCTCCTTGTCAGGAATTAGGATCCCATTATTCCTATTGCGAATCCTAACCCTAGCGATCTGTTAGAATGATAAGATCTAAAAGAACGAAGAGATGAAGAACGAAGGAAAATATATTCAAAAAGATAAATACATGTAAATTAAATCCAAACTACAAGGGGTTCACATTCAGTATTGTGACCTTTACCACAATAAGAAGATCTAGCCAACCATAGTCATGGCTGATCTCAAATAAAATTCAACAAGAATTGTAAATTACAAAATGAAGAATGAAGAACGAAGAACATAGATCTGAGCTCTCTCCGCGCGACGGTTCTCCTTCTAGGTCAGAAAAATGAGATCTGATGTCTTTGACCTAATCCTCACTTTTGTAATATTTTTCTTCTTATTTCCAATTTTCCCTTGTGAAACACGGCTTTGGTTTCCGCAACTGACGCTCTCAGCGTCAGTTCCACGCTATGAGCGTGGATGCCTCTGATCCTCCACGCCATCAGCGTCAGTTCCACGCTGTGAGCGTGGATCCTTCTGGACTCCCACGCCACCAGCGTCAGTCCCACGCTGTGAGCTTGGATCTTTCTGGATTCCAACGCCACCAGCATCAGTTCCACGCTGTGAGCGTGGGTCTTCACTTTGGCCAATCCTCATTTTTCTTCCAGATTTGTTTGTTTTTCCTAAAAAATGAGCATAAAATCAGTTGAACACTCCTGGAATTGGAATTTAAGAAATACAACAAGAAATGTTGCCTTTTTAATGAGGAATAACTCATTATCTTTCTCTTTTTGGCTTGAATTTACTTATGTGCTGAAGGCACATCAATATTACATCACCTTTTTCACAAATATCACCTCTTTATAATCATTTCCTAGGCTTAATTACCTTACGGAAGATTTCTCGATTATCACTCTTTTTATATTTAGTGTACTATAAACTATACATTATCCATTAATCCTTGTATCAGATCAATCACAAAATAACATTTCATATGCTGACACCAAATCAAAAGCAGAATATTAACACTCACAATACAGAAATTCCATCACGGCATATAATCTTATCACAACACAAAATTTCAAGCACAACACATAATTTGATATAATAAATCAAGGGTTTATCATCTATCATTTAACATGACCACAAAAAATTTCATACACACAACATTTTGTGGGGCCCGCAGCAAACCAAAAAAAAAACTCCGGCACGCAAAACGAATCTCTATAACATAACACAATCACTTTTCCTACAACATAACTCTTATAAGACCCATAAATCAAACATAACACTTTGCATACAGATATCAAATAAAACATAATATTACTTAAAATCCAAGTAACTATCACATCATACATTACTTCAGTTACCAACTAGGTAATTTTTTTAGTCACTTTGACCACTCTATTTACCTTGACATTTCATGTTATACCACAAGTCTTTTCATTTAATTTAAAATTTAATAATTTGATCCCAATACTAGTTAGTTTACACCAATATCAAAATATAGCTTTTTAATTAACTATTCATATAGTTAACCTTCTTTACGAGCTCATGAAATCTTTCATCAGAAATTATAGGATTTTACCATCTTAATCTAGACGTCATAAGCTTTCCAATAGTATCTCATACACCTCATTCTAACAAGTATAACTCAAGATATCTCCACCGTAAGCAAACTGCTTAAACCCATTGTCAGAACAACAGGGCAGCAGACACTTTCATTTTCTGGGAATGTTTCCTTACTCATTTTATTCTTAGATTTTTATATAAGATACTAGACATATAGGTCTTTAATTTGATATAAGATTCATCCCATTTGGTTAAGGAATGAAAAAGTTATGAGATTTGCAAACTCCAAGTGACAAGCTGCCAACATAGGGCAGTTTCGGGTACTGTCCATTCACATAGAAACTGGGCATGATCTAGCACTCTGAACAATCCCATATCTTACAACAAGAAACTAGACATCTCAAGATTTAATCTGATATCTCATATGCTCCATTTTATTAAGAAATAAGTGAGATACGCCTTTTCAAATTAGGCTAAAATAAGAAAACAATTTTTCACAGCCTGAAACATGTTTACTAATCTGTCCACGAATTTCTCAATTCTGATTGTATTCGTCTAAATTTTTAATTTGTAAACATAGGCTTATGTATCTTTAATTTTCCACAAGTCCCATTTAATTTGGTTTTCTACAACTCCGACTATAAATTTTGCAATACAGAATCCAAATTACACTCAATTAAGGTATACGCACTTCTTAACAACTTAATTTTTTTTCCTTTAACTTTTAACCAACAAACCATCACCAAAGAACATTAAATCACATAAATTAACTTCTTAGGATCATATTTACACATAACCCTAATCAGTTTTAACCCACTTCATAAATCAATTTTAAACCATCAAAGTTTAGGTCTTTTACCTTATATAGCTTCCTAAACACCTCACCAACACTTTCCAAGCTTTATTTCTTGAAGAGCACTTGATTTTATTTCAAACATGAACAAGGGCAGTCACCTTTAGAGGGGATTATCTCAAGATATAAAGCTCTCCAAGAAGAAAGAATAGAGGGTTTTTGATCACATGATCAAGGGCTACAAGTTTTGTGTAATGAGTTTTCTTCACAAAGTGCCTAAATCATCATGAATTTCCATGCTCTTTCTCCAAGAGACTCCACAGTTTTGTGAAGAGGGGAAAACATCATGGAAGGACTTAAGAAAATGGATGACTGACCCATGTGTTAGATATTTCACCAAGTTATATCATTTTTCCTTTAGTTACTTTTAACTTTTCATACTAGTCTCTCATTGTCCATTTGTTTACTACTTTATCTTAGTGATCACTTTAATACAACCTTCTAGATCCCTTGCTCTCTTAACTCACATCTTAAGACACTAAGGAGTCAAGGATGTTAATAATTTGTAAAGCTATTTAAAAACAAAGTGATTGAATTTGTACATAGCCACTTTATTTGAATTTCAAACTAGTTTTCTATTGGTTAATTCTTTGAATTTTCTTTCATTCACTCATCTTTAGACCATAATAAACATAAAGTGGTGTGGAATGCTAGCTTAAAGAGATATATGGCTGATTTGGAGAATTGATATTGCTAAATTACAAGCTACTTTACATGTCACCTTTGAGATAATAAAACTTGAATCCAATTGGACAATTTATTCTAAAGACTTTCAACCTTAATTCCTATTAGTTAATTTCTATCAACCTGTTTTGATAGTAAGGATTGTTATAGACTTCATACCATATGAACTTTTGCTAGGTCCATAGAATGCAATGGAATACATATATCATCTACTGGATCCATAGATACTATCATACATATCATTTAACATCATAGCCTCAATCATCTTAAAATGCATTCTATCATGCCATGTACTATTATGCATCTCTATCAAACAACATTACCCCAATTGGAGTGGTGGAACTCGCAAAGAGATTAATCTCAAGGTCCAGAAGTTAACCTTTATGTAGACTTCCACTTGTTTCCCTTTATGACTTTCAAGTCTCAATCACAATCAATCTAGACAAGGCAACTTATGGCACAATTGTGAAAATGTGATCATTCATACTTTCTATAACACATATACCACTAAGCATTTGACTAGAACTCATCAAAAATCATCATGTCCATAACATAACATTATGTGAAAATTCACAAATTTATAACTTGAGTAATGGTAGATTCCAATCAGTGAGAATCGTTCATAACACCATTTGGATCAACTCTACAATGTGAAACTTCATAAATCAATCATCGCAAACTACACATTCCATCCAAATTTGTGGCACTATTCACATAAAACTTAGAATCCTTGAAAATCCATGAAAATGAAGTTTGAATGGGGGAAACTTACCTTAATTTATCATATATAGAATACTTGTAGAAGTAAACCTCAAGCTCCCTTGCTCTTAAAACACCTCAAAACATTGAAACTCTCCAAATTTTTGAAATGGTTGGGTGGGATATGTCTCTCCACAATGGCCCCCAAACAAAAATGAGCCATGGGTTTTATAGAGGAGAATATTTGACACACTTTTGCCTTTGTAACCAATGGATTTAGTGTTGTTTAGCTCAAGTTAGAAATTTTCCAAGCTTTCCCCCCTTTCTCCTATGGTGGCTGTCGATGGTTGGAGAAGAAATAAGAAGGAGAAGTGTTGTGGTTGTTCCTCTTTTGCAAGACTTAAGTCACCCACTTGACTAGGTAATTAGACTACAAATGGTAACTTTCTATTTTACCTTTCTTTCTTACTTACTCTAGCCAAATGACTTAGGGTTTTTTATTATGTGCTCTAACATTATGAATTAGTGTCTCACTAATTTATTTACAAGTTTGGGTATTTTTGCATTTTTACCACAAAATTTACTGAAGTTACATTTTTATCTAAAAAGCAACTTGTACTAAAATAAATTAGATTTCTATATCTAATTTATACCTGATAATTAGATTTTCAATCTAACTATTTACCTGGTAAATTATGAAAAAATTTCAATTTATTTACTTTACTGATGTGAGTTATTATAGTTATCGTAAGAAAGAAAGAAAATGAGAGAGAGAATAAGTGATTTTTATGAAGTCTTTTCCTAAAGTGTCTTAGTACGAATCAATAATAAATATGAACACAAGAAAAAAAGACTTTTATCAATAATCCTTAATTTTACTTTCCTATTTTAGAAAAAATGAACACAAGAAAAAAAGTTAATTTTTTTCTGCCTTTCCTCCTTTTATCTTTTCACTATTTTAAGTTTTTTATATATCAATCACTTTATCATATTTATAATTTTCTAATTGAATACTTCTTACACAAAATTAAATTTGTAAAAGAAATTTATTCATAATTTTAGATAATTTGGAAATATAAAATAATATTTAAAAAATTATGAATTTTAAATTTAAAATAAAATAAATACTTACCAAATATAAAATCAATATAGTATATATAAAGAGGAGAGATCTTTTGACTCCCGTGTAAGATAAAGAAATCTTACTCCCTATCTTAGTCGTTGATTTTTGTCTATCTAACAGTTGTAGTTTATTAAGTTATATAAATTATTAATATTAATTTCAAATAAATTACAATGGACTAATATGAACGACTAAGATGGGGAATAAAGCTTCTTAGTCTTACGCTGAAGTCAAAAGATTCCTTATATATATATATATATATATATATATATATATATATATATATATATATATATATATATATATATATATATGACAAAACTAATTATCATGTTAAAGGAATTTGTTAAACTTCTGTCACTTACAATTCAAAAAAGGTGCCTAACTTTTTTTTTCTTTTTTTTGTTAAAATTCCTAGTGGGGCCCAATTTGCTTCTCTCTGCAAGAAAAGAAGCTAATCTCCTACTGTTGGATATATATATATATATATATATATATAGGTCTAAAGTTTCTCATCTCATTGGAGATGAAATTATCTCCTTTCTCCCCAAATCAACTTCATTTTGGAGTTGGGAGAAAATAATAATAATAAAAATTAATATAGCCCTATAATAAATTATAATTATAAAAATATATTTCTTTCAATCTCAAAATGACGTCATTTTGGGGTCAAATATATATACACACACACAATGGGACCCAGGAAATTTTATTCCTGTCCGCACACTGGTGGGGTTGGCCCCCCAAAAAGTACATTAAAAATAAAAGAATATAATTTTTTTTAACTTAACATAAAATAATAATAATCAATAATAATTAAATTATTATAATAGAATAATTATTTTTTATACACATAAAAATATATTAGACCTGTATAAGATTACGTGAAAATATGAAAGTAAAACAAAATTTGAATTTAATATACTTTTATGTGTGTATTTTACCTTATAATTAATAAGACAAAAAAAATTATATCCATTAATACATTGGAGGGGAGGGAAACTATATGGATACGGAGACATAGTTTTTTTGTTTTATATATATATTGTGTTTGAGACTGAGAAGGCATATTATGGAAGACACTTCCCACTGTGGCCATTTTTGACTATCGAATCACCAAATTCTCCTGGCAGTCTTCCTATGTAAACAATTTTTTATTTTTTTTTCAAAAGTTCATGTACGCACTTGCGGACATGTGCATGTGACTGGGTCCGCCAGTGCACACACACACGCACACACGCACACACACACACATATATATATAAGGATTAATCTTTTTCTTGTCACAGGAGATAACTCAAAAAACATCGTTTTGGGTTTGGAAAAAGAGAGAGGGTGTTTTAGGAAAATAAATGTGACAATAGGAAAGTAAAATTCCCAAAATATCTTTTTTTTATTCTAAACCCAAAACGATGTTGTTTAGAAGTTGTAACAGATAATTTTATTTCTTGTGATAAGATAAACATTTTCCCCATATTTATATACATATACATATATATATATATATATGTATATATCTATATATATGTATATACATATATACATACATATATGTATACATACATATGAAGAAAATAGTTATTGAGGGTGCTAAAGCGCGCTCTAAGACAGTAAGCACCCATTCGAGGGCGCTCTAATGAGCTGCAACTAGTTTCGTGAGAAATTACATGTTAAGCGAGCTAAAGCACGTGAGGCAGAAATATGCTTTGATAAAATAAACATAACTTGAGTTACAGGGCTCCAAATTGAATGAGATTTAGACCGATATAAAACTAAAACATAGGGCTATAACCCTATGAAATCTTAGAGCCATTGGGTGAGTTAATTAATCCCAGTTTCATTTTGAAGTTGTTGCTTCATTTTTGAAAGATCGATTTGAAGTAGTTTTCTTGTGAGTTTTATAACTCCGGCTATACTTACCCAAATAGTTAATATTATACCTTTTTGAAAAACTTAAGACATCTAGTTTAACATACTAAAATATCAGAACTATTAAAATACATATATATATATATATATATATATATATATATATATATATATGGAAGGGATCTTTTGAGTCTAGTGTAAGACATACAAGTCTTACTCCCTATCTTAACCATTTATTTTTGTTAATCTAAAGATTATAATTTATTGAGTTATACCAATTAATTAAATATAAATTTTAAATAAATAACAATCATTTGATTGATTAGAATCAACGGTTAAGATGAGAAGTAAGACTTGTTAGTCTTACTCTAGAGTCAGAAGATCCCTACTCATATATATATATATATATATATATATATATATATATATATATATATATATATATATATATATATATGATTAACTTTTTTCATGTTGTAGGAGATAATTTTATTTTCTACATACATATAAAATTGTGTGTGGCCTATGTATTCTTTTTCCTTCCTCTAAAAATGGCCTCACGTAAGCCCCACACACTTTTATGTATGTGTAGGAGAATAAATTATCTCTTACAACATGAGAAATACTAATCCATTTTGTAGGAGATAATTTTATCTTTTACACACACATAAAATGTGTCGAGCCCGTGCTATCTTTTTCTTTCTCTTCTCTTCTCTTCACATAGTCCTTATAATAACCCTAATTTCATAATTTCGAAATTAGAGGATTATTAGGAAGACCTTAGGGTCATAAATAGAATGAGGATGAAATTCTAAGAATTTTGATATCCATATTGATGGTATTTTACACAGGTGGATTTTCATTTGTTATTTTTGACTGCTAACACAGTAAAAGTCAATATAATAGCTCCACATTAGCAAATTAGAGTTGAAGAGCTATTTTGATGATATGATTATCATAGATGAGGTTAGTATATGATTTGATGAAGTTTGATACCTATATTGGGGTATTTTGGAAAAGTCAGTTTCGTTGGGTATTTTGTATTGATGTAAGAGCAGCCGGTAGAATCCCGAAACGGGAAAAAGATGAGAAAAGGGAAAGAAAGACTAGTATATTCCTAACAATTCATAATTAGACCAATAATGTTAAAGTTAAGAAGATTATGAAATTCGGGTACAGTTAAGAACACCGGTAAAGACTATAGTGCAATTAAACAGCTGTTAGTGGATCTGTGATCTACTAATCAAATTTTTAAGTTATAAACATGATAATTAGACAATATTATTATTAATTACTTAAATTTAAAGTCTTGGGTGTTTACGGGTAGAAATTTGATAATATTTCAGATAAAAATTACACTGGTGTCACTAAATGACAGAAAGTCACTTAAGTGACTTGGTCAAGACCCTAGAATGACTAGAACACCCCTCATTCAGCCATTGTTGAGCCTCCTCTCTCTCTAACATTTTTGAACTTCAAGATTTTCTCCTCCTTCTCTCTAGATTTCCACCATCAAAACTCCATCAAATCACCAAACACTCTTCACGAAACTTGTTCCTCTCATCCTCCTCTTCAAGAACATACCATTTTTGTTCTTGAAAACCAAATTTTCGTAGTCCATAGCCCTCTATATAGTAGTGATTTTTGGTTATATCCAAGCCATGGTGGTGGTACTTTGAGTTCTCTTTGAAGAACAACACTTTGGTGCTTATTTCCCTAAGTTCTAGTGTAAGTTTCTTGAACTTTGTTCTTGAAAAAACCCACCTTTGTGTTCTATTCTAGTTCTAATCTTGAGTTTTCTTTAATGTATGTTCTTGGTGGAAAGAGAGCATGCTTGCTTGAGAAAGATGGGAGCTTGAAGCATTGGTGATCATTTGAAGATGTAAGCATGAAACTTTGGAATAATTGTGACAAAAATCCCACCACGACCACCTAAACCATTCAGCCATCATGCTTTATTGTGGGGTTGATGTTTTGATTCTTGTAAAAATGGGTTCTTGATGTTGTAATGGGTGAAAAATCATAAGTGGAACCAATAAAAATTGTTAAAGATGTAATCTTTAAATTAAGAACACTAATCTTGATTAAGGATGGCTTTGGAACCCTAATGACACTATCATGTCAAATCTGCCCTAATAATTATAATTAGGATTTCATGTTTAAAATGTAATTGAATAATGGATTATTGGACTAATTAAGTGTAGGATTTAATTAATTAAAGAAATGGTGAAGTAGACAAGAAAAAAACCTTGTTTATAGCACCTAAACAATTCAGGAAATTAGGGATCAATTAGGGTTAGTATGTTAAAAATTGGTTTAAGACCTAATTAGGATACTAATCAAGGGTTAAAGTGAGGTGGATCACGCATAATGGATTAATTAACTATAAAAACCCTAAAATGGACCTAATGAGGGTTTAGAAGCACTAATTATGTAATTAGTGAACCTAATGTGACTAAGTGGAAATCCATAAGTGACCTAATAATAGAAAAATCCTAAAATTAAAGTGACTTAGAGGTCCAATAGGGTATGGAAGAAGTTTGAGATGTCAGCTATGTTGTATCAAAATTTGGTGCCATTTGAAGATGTGTAGTGTTCTGTAAGTCAGATTGAGTGGAGACTGCCCAGGGAGGTCATGTGCAGCGGTTATACGTGGTTGCATCTTCGAAGAGTTATTTTTCGCTCAGTTCTTACTCGAATTAGTCTCATGATATATCAAATTAAAACTAAAGGAGTCTAGTTTTCTATATAAAAATTTAAAGGAATTGGTTTAGTAGATTTTATAGAATTGCAGAAATGGTGAGGGATGTTTGGGGATCTATTTGGGGTTGGCAGACAGTTTTGCTTGTCCAACTTCAAACGGTGATAACCGGAGGTAGAAAACTCCAAATGAGGAATGTGATAACTTGTTGGAAAGGCAATTGAGTCTAGATTAACATACTAAAAGATGAGAAGGTAATAGCAAGTGGGTTGCGCACAGTGACTAGAAAATAGAAGTGTATACAGTTATAGGAAAACCGTAAAAGTGAGATTTAGGCTAAGTGAGTTTATGAGAACCACTTAGTAACTTATAATAATCATATATATGGCTTGGATGAGTTGAAAATAATATAATTTACCTTAGTGATCCTAGAGTGTGATTCTAAGGTTATGTAAGGTGCTTAAACTATAGGTTGGTTGTGTAACAAGTGAACACTTCATAATGCACTAAAATCATGTAATTAAGTAATAAATGGTCTAGACTTGTAATGGACATATTATTGGCATATGAGTATGAAAAGTGGAATCATTAAATGATTAAGTCCTGGATATGAATTGATTAATTAATATGTAATTAATGATGTGAATGGTTCCTACTCTAGGTGTGCCTAAAGAACCTTGCACTTGAGGATTTTATTGGAGCATATGTATTATATTGAAGTGTGGGCTTGTGCTAAGCTCCTTGAGGTAAGCTCCTGGTTTTGGTTGCTCCTCTCTCTTTTGGCCCCACCATGATGGTGGGCATTATGGTTGAATTGTATGAAAGTATGTGATATGTGGTATATGTGCATTCATTCACATTCATATAGATATTATATGATTCTTGATATTACGATGATGCACTGATGATGTATGGTATGAGGTTCCTAGCTAGTGAATATGTATGTAGACTGCCTGTGGCTTGACCCTGTGAGCTATTTCATACTACAATTTGTGTTGACTGTCTATGGCTTGTCCATGGAGTCACACTAGGCATATTGGACATGTCAGTTAACTATTCTTTGGGAGAGCCCTTGAATAGTTAACCATAGGATGAAGTATGATGCTATGTTTATGTTGTATATTTGTTATATATGCTTTATATCTGACTTGTCATGTAGGAAGTGAGCTCAGGGGATTAGAGGATCCTCTAAAAATCTTGAGCTTACTAAGATGTTGTTATCTCTCCCCTCTTTGGGGACATCATTTCAGGTACCCATTGTAACAGCCCGTGTTAACCCGGATTGTTAACATACTATCGTATTAAGCCACGCTTAATTAAAATGCGGAATAACTTTTTCTTTAATTCAATTATGACGTCATTAACCTTAGCCAACTTGATTACTTAATCAATTTCATAAAATACTGCCTGTATGTAAATTGCAAGACAACTAACCGAAATACTACATATATAAATAATAAGTGAGTATCTAAAACCACAGGACTACAACACGTAGTCTGGGTCAAAATCCTGATACTTTAGTTACAACATCAAATTAAAAGACAATAGCCAAACCATGTGGCATGGACAAACCCCATGCTCACCAAATAAGGCAACAATGCCCAAACCGTCTCAACATAATAACATAATCAAGCAGAAAACATAACAGCAGTCAACATCCAACATGACAGCATATCATAATATCAACTCAGCTCTGGCCTCCTGCCGCCTGAGCCCTCAACATTACCTGATCCTGAAATAAGCGTCCCCAAACGTGGGGTGAGATCTCTAAACAAGAAATCTCAGTAAGACAAGGGGTCCTCAAGGATCTTCCACCCCAAGCTCACTTACATGTGTAATATAAGTTCAAAAATAGTATTTACAATATAAGTTCCAAAACTATGCGATGCAGCAGATAATCATGCCATGTGTGTTTATCAAATCTACTGGCCAGAGAAATGCAGGAATACGTCTAAACCCACATGAGTACAAGGAACACCGCTTGCACCTCACCCACAGCCTCACCATCTTGTATGTACCACATACTCAGGCTTACCGTATAGGTGGACACCACATGCATATCATAAAAGCACATTGCATATAAAAGCTCAACAGCATTTCCAAAACATCAAAGCATGTAACACAGCATGCATAAACCACATCCCCATGGGACATGGTGGAACCACAAAATGGCTAAACCGAGGACACGAAAGCTTACCTTGCAAGCTAGCTATCCAAGCCAAGAGTCCAACCACTCTCAAGTCCAACAACAGCAGTATCACAATCTGATATGGACCAATAATGTATCAATATTTATGCATCACAAGCACACAACTTAAAGACCTCGCCTTTCCTTTACGTTTTACGTCTTAAGGCTTCCAACAAAGCCATAAGCCCTAATCATGTGATTCTGACTTAGTTCATTTATTACAGAAGTCCAACTTCCTTAATCTAGGGTCCACAAACCCCCAATAGCTTACTGTTCACACAACACCGCTACTGTTCTGCGAAAAAACCCAGGATATCCGGATATCCCAAGGGACATATCCGGCTATGTCATATCCGGATATCCCACTGGACATATCCGGATATCCCAAGGGACATATCCGGCTATGTCATATCCGGATATCCCACTGGACATATCCGGATACCCAGATCCCACATCCAAATATGGATATCCGGATACCATATCCGGATATGCATATCCGGATATGCATATCCGGATACCATATTCGGATATCTATTCGACAAATATCCGGATATCTCACGACAGAATGCAGTTTCTGCATTTCGTGAAAATCCAACCCAAAGATTCAACTTTTAACACATGTACACGTTAAAGGATCCATTTTTAAGCATATACAAGTTCACTTACGTGTTGGTTACATGTTAAACCCATTAACATACCAAGATACCACCTTTAGGCCACAAAAACACATGATCAAGTTAAGGTGACTTACCCCAAAGCTTAGTCAGTAGTTCAAAGTGCCTTTGGAGCTCCCAATGCTGCACACAAGTCCAGCACACCCAGGGACACGAAAATGTCACACCAAAGGTTGGTTCTTGGCACCAAAGGAGGCTTCTTGAAGCCTCTAATGGCATGAACAATGGCTCATAACCATGGAGACAACACCACAGCCCACTAAACACCCCTCAACCAGCACCTCAACTCAAAAAAGGTTGCACTTCGCTCACACAAGACACTCTCTAGTTGCTTGGAAGAAAGAATGGTGAAGAAGATTGAAGAAGAGAGGTCACCAAGGTCACAAATGGTGAAAGAAGGCAATAAAACAGTGCCAAGCACTCAGAAGCAGCAGCCTCTCACGTTCAATATGGGTATGCCTAGGGTTTTGTGCCTTAGTATGCCTATTTATAGGCACAAGGCCACTAATCGCGCAGTATTAGCCTTAATGGCAAAGTAAAAGATCTTGATCCCAAACTTTGGAATCTAGACCTACACATTTTTCTAAGATTTTTCATATTTTTATTTTATTTTTCGGAGCACCTTTCCGGTACGCGCTTTTCCATAGCCAGTATCAGTTCTGGCATCAGATCACGTTATTTTTACTTGAAACTTGTTTTACAAGTCATACATAATATTCTAGTAATTATCATGCATTCGTTATAATTTTCCGGGATACTTTCCGGTACGCATTTATACCGGGTAGCAGAACCGGTATCTGCGCTTTTCTTCCGAAAAGCGACTTTCAGCATTTTTACTCAATCCATATAATTATTTAAGCCCATTAATAATTATTAGGGTCAATTATGGAATTATTTCCTAATTATCATAATTAATTCACTAATTACCTTAATTAGCGGTGCGGGTTCTTACATTCACCCCACCTTTTTAAGGATTTTGTCCTCAAAATCAGAAACATACCTGTCTCGAAAGTCGGGATACTGTCGGAGAAGCTCATCCTCTCGCTCCCACGTGCACTCCTCGGGACTACGCCCAGTCCACTGCACATTGACCATCGGAATGATCTTGCTTCTAAGCTGTTTCTCGCCTCGATCGAGGATCTTGAGTGGTCCGACGTGAGTCTTTAGGTTCTCCCGAACCTCCACATCATCCGGCTGCACAACGTGCGAAGGATATGCTATATACCTCCGAAGCTGAGACACGTGGATGTTGGCTAGGTTCGGAGGCAAGGCGAGTCATAGGCAACAGGTCCTACTCTACCAAGGATCTGGTAGGGCCCAATGAACCGAGGGCTCAACTTCCTCACTCCGAGTGCCCGTCCAACACCGGTGACAGGTGAAAGTTTCACAAACACTTGCTCACCCTCACTGAACTCCAGTGGTCGATGCTTGACATCATAGTAGCTTTTCTGGCGATTCTGCGCCTGCTTCAACTTTTCCCTGATCATCTGGATTTGCTGGGTAGTATCTTGGACAAAGTCCAAGCCAAATAGCTCTTTATCTCCAACCTCAGACCAGCAGGTAGGAGTCCGACACCTCCTACCATACAGCGCCTCGTAGGGTGCCATGCCCAGACTAGCATGAAAACTGTTGTTGTACGAGAATTCTACCAACGAAAGGTACCTATCCCATGCAGAACCCTGCTCCAAAGTGCAAGCTCTCAACATGTCCTCCAATGTCTGGATGGTCCGCTCAGTCTGTCCGTCAGTCTGAGGGTGATAGGCGGTACTCAATCTCAACTGCGTACCAAAAGCCTCCTGCAGCGCCTCCCAGAACCGAGATGTGAACTTCGGGTCCCTATCACTGATGATACTCTCGGGCACCCCGTGAAGCCTCACAATCTCGCGGACGTATAGTTTGGCCAACTGCTCTGTAGTGAAGCTCACCTTCACTGGAAAAAAATGGGCAGACTTGGTCAATCTGTCCACAATAACCCAGATAGAGTCACAACCAGCCTGAGTCTTAGGCAATCCCACCACGAATTCCATGGAAATACTCTCCCACTTCCACTGTGGAATCTCCAGAGGTTGAAGTTTACCAGACGGTTTCTGGTGCTCAATTTTCACTTTCTGACAAATAAGGCATTTGGACACGTAGACCGCTATGTCCTTCTTCATGCCCAGCCACCAAAAATTTCTCTTTAAGTCCTGGTACATTTTTGTGGCACCAGGGTGGATAGTAAATCGGCCCTTATGAGCCTCTGCCATAACCTCTTCGGTCAATGGCCCTCGAGGAATAACAATCCTCTTCTGGAACAGCAGCAATCCATCCTCGTTCCAAGACACACCGTCCTGGTTCTTCACATAATCAAGGCACTCTCCTTGCACTTGCGCCTCTTTAATCTTTTCCATCAGCTCATTAATCACTTCTGCTGTTTCCATCTCAAGCAGTGCGCCCCCAAACAAGGAGTTCACTCTCGAGTCTCTGAACTTTTCGATCACCTCGTAGTCGCTCATCATCAAGCTGGATAAGCTCACGGATTTCCGACTCAAAGCATCGGCTACCACATTGGCCTTGCCAGGGTGATACCTCAACTCAAAGTCGTAGTCCTTCAAGAACTCCATCCATCTTCGTTGTCTCATGTTCAACTCCTTTTGGTCAAACAGATACTTCAGGCTCTTGTGATCACTGAATACAGCAAACTTCATGCCAAACAGGTAATGCCTCCAAATCTTGAAAGCAAAAACAATAGCTGCCAACTCCAAGTCGTGAGTCGGGTAGTTCTCCTCATGAGGTTTCAACTGTCTTGAAGCATAAGCAACAGCTTTCCCTTTCTGCATCAACACACAGCCTAGCCCCTTCCCAGAGGCATCGCAGTATAACTCAAACTGTTCCGCAGGATCAGGAAGGACTAACACAGGAGCAGTAGTCAGCCTCTCCTTCAACTCCTGGAAACACTCCTCACACTCATGTGTCCACACGAATGGAGTCTCCTTTCGGGTAAGGCGAGTCATCGGTAGCACCATCTTGGAGAATCCCTCTATGAACCTCCTATAGTACCCTGCCAAACCCAAGAAGCTTCTCACTTCTGTAACCGTCTTGGGCCTCTCCCAGTCCATCACGGCCTCAATCTTGTTAGGATCAACTGCAACTCCATCAGCGGAAATCACATGACCCAGAAATTTCACCGCCTTGAGCCAAAACTCACATTTTGACGGCTTAGCATATAGCTTTTTCTCTTTCAACACTTGCAAAACAATCTTCAAGTGCTCAGCATGCTCCTCCTCCGTCTTGGAGTAAATTAAGATGTCGTCAATGAAGACGATCACAAACTGATCCAGGTACGGCTGGAAGATCCTGTTCATGTAGTCCATGAACACTGCGGGTGCATTTGTGAGTCCAAACGGAATCACCAAGTACTCATAATGCCCGTACCTAGAGCGAAACGTTGTCTTTGGGACATCCTCCGGCTTTACCCGTATCTGATGGTAACCGGACCAGAGATCAATCTTGGAATACACGCAAGCACCCCTGAGCTGATCCAGCAAATCATCAATGCGTGGAAGAGGATACTTGTTCTTGATTGTCACCTTGTTCAACTGTCTGTAGTCGGTGCACAACTGCATGGTCCCATCTTTCTTTTTCACAAAAATGACCGGTGCTCCCCAGGGAGACACACTCGGCCGAATGAAATCTTTCGCTGAAAGCTCCTCAATATGCTTCTTCAGCTCCACCAACTCTGGTGGCGACATCCGGTATGGAGCCAACGATATAGGCCCCACACCAGGCAATAAGTCTATGGAGAACTCTATCTTCCTCTGCGGTGGAAACTCAGGAATCTCCTCGGGAAACACCTCGAGGAATTCCCTCACCACAGGAATGCCAGTGAGATCCTCCTGTGTCCCACTCACCAAACCTCCCAACATGACATAGCCAAATGCCCCTGCTCTCAAGGCCCTCCTCGCCTGCAGGACTGAAATGAACGGTGAGGAACTGGCTGTGGACCCACCCGGAGACATCACCACTCTCTTGGCACAGCAATCAATCAATGCACAATTTCTGGACAACCAATCCATGCCCAGAATAATCTCAAGGTTGGCCATCGGCAATCCTATCAGATCTACCGAGAAGTCACGGCCATCCCACTGAAACGCTACATCGCGATGAACAGTGGAGGTCAAACATTTTTCTCCGGTGGTGGTGGTCACCCGCATCGGTGGAGAAAGCACATCACTGGGCAACTCAAGCCCCACAGCAATAGGGGTAGCAACAAAAGAATGCGTTGCCCCGGAATCAAACAATACATCAACAGCTGAACCACCAATGGTAACAGTACCTCTGACCAGGTTCGGAGCTCTGTCCGACTATTGACGATCCAAAGTATACACGCGCCCCGTAGTAGGTGGCACTGCTGGTGCCCCAGTAGGAACCATCTGCAACGGCACAGCCTGCACTGCAGCAACTTTCGCCGTCGGGCAATCTCTGGAATAGTGGCCCTCCTTGCCACACTGAAAGCATATCAGCTGTCCGGTAGAACATGGCCCGAAATGTGACTTCCCGCATCCCGAGCATCTGGGAGCAGGAGGTCTAGCTGTGTTCCCCTGAGTAGCAGTCTTTTTAAACTGGTTTGGCGCTTGCTTAGCCGCCAACTGTTTGCCCTTGCCCTTGTTTGCAAAATTTCTGTTCCTCCAGGGAGTGGAACCGCCGGTACCCTGTGGCACTTCAATCTTGGCCTTCTTGGTCTGACACGAACGGCAGTAGTCCTCAATGTCGCGACACTGCTGTACTAAAGCTCCGAAGTCTCTCGAAGCAGAACCAACAAGATGTCCAGCAATGTCCTCATTAAGTCCCCTCCGGAACTTAGCCGCAAGAAAAACGGGAGTCGGTCTCGCCATACGGAAATGAGCGAACTTGACTAGCTCATTAAACTTGGCCAGGTACTCGTCGACAGACAGCGAGCCCTGTACCAACCGGTCAAACTCCCCCTGCTTCCTTTCCTGAGAGTCATAAGGAAAGTACTGACCCAGAAAGCTCTCCTCGAAGAATGGCCATGTCATCACACGGTCCTGCATCTCGTAGATGTGAGAAAGGTTGGTCCACCACTCATGGGCCTCGCCCTCCAGCATGTAAGTGGCAAACAACAGCTTCTGCGGATCGGTACACTGCATGATCCGGAAGATCTTGTCCAACGCCTGTAACCATCTGGCAGCAGCAATGGGATCATAAGATCTGTCGAACGAAGGTGGCTTATGCTTGCGGAAAGCATTCAGCCGGCGATCGATTTCGTCACGATCCTCAGCAAATACGGGGATGGTCTGCATAGCCCCCGTCAAATGACTGCCCTCACCCATCTGACTCTGGGTGTCCTCCTGTTGACTAGGCGGAGGTGGAGGCGGTGGCGGCGGTGGAGGTGGTGGAGGACACTGGCCAGCAGCAGGACCAGCCCTCAACTCCTCCAACATGACCCTCATCATAGTCATGTTGGCCATCCGGTTCTCCTCCAGAACCTCAGCAGTGGCTCGCCGGTTCGCATCTCGAATAGCGTCCAGCATCGCCTGGTTTGCCAACCTCGTGGCCTCCTGGTCGGCTAGTCGGGCCGCCTGCATCTCAGCTAATGCAGCTAGGATAGGATCCGATTGATCCTCGCTCGTACTAGGGTTCCTCCTCGGTGGCACCATGACTCTGCACAAGTTACACAAAGAATGAGTTGATCAGGCCCACGCCATGTGGTCACATATGCATCATCATAACACACACCAATTAGAGAGAACGCAAAGTAGACACGCAACGAAACATCCTAAGTTATTGCAATACATATAGGCTTTTCCCTAGAAAGTGCTCTGATACCATAAAATGTAACAGCCTGTGTTAACCCGGATTGTTAACATACTATCGTATTAAGCCACGCTTAATTAAAATGCGGAATAACTTTTTCTTTAATTCAATTATGACGTCATTAACCTTAGCCAACTTGATTACTTAATCAATTTCATAAAATACTGTCTCTATGTAAATTGCAAGACAACTAACCGAAATACTACATATATAAATAATAAGTGAGTATCTAAAACCACAGGACTACAACACGTAGCCTGGGTCAAAATCCTGATACTTTAGTTACAACATCAAATTAAAAGACAATAGCCCAACCATGTGGCATGGACAAACCCCATGCTCACCAAATAAGGCAACAATGCCCAAACCGTCTCAACATAATAACATAATCAAGCAGAAAACATAACAGCAGTCAACATCCAACATGACAGCATATCATAATATCAACTCAGCTCTGGTCTCCTGCCGCCTGAGCCCTCAACATTACCTGATCCTGAAATAAGCGTCCCCAAACGTGGGGTGAGATCTCTAAACAAGAAATCTCAGTAAGACAAGGGGTCCTCAAGGATCTTCCACCCCAAGCTCACTTACATGTGTAATATAAGTTCAAAAACAGTATTTACAATATAAGTTCCAAAACTATGCGATGCAGCAGATAATCATGCCATGTGTGTTTATCAAATCTACTGGCTAGAGAAATGCAGGAATACGTCTAAACCCACATGAGTACAAGGAACACCGCTTGCACCTCACCCACAGCCTCACCATCTTGTATGTACCACATACTCAGGCTTACCGTATAGGTGGACACCACATGCATATCATAAAAGCACATTGCATATAAAAGCTCAACAGCATTTCCAAAACATCAAAGCATGTAACACAACATGCATAAACCACATCCCCATGGGACATGGTGGAACCACAAAATGGCTAAACCGAGGACACGAAAGCTTACCTTGCAAGCTAGCTATCCAAGCCAAGAGTCCAACCACTCTCAAGTCCAACAACAGCAGTATCACAATCTGATATGGACCAATAATGTATCAATATTTATGCATCACAAGCATACAACTTAAAGACTACGCCTTTCCTTTACGTTTTACGTCTTAAGGCTTCCAACAAAGCCATAAGCCCTAATCATGTGATTCTGACTTAGTTCATTTATTACAGAAGTCCAACTTCCTTAATCTAGGGTCCACAAACCCCCAATAGCTTACTGTTCACACAGCACCGCTACTGTTCTGCGAAAAAACCCAGGATATCCGGATATCCCAAGGGACATATCCGGATATGTCATATCCGGATATCCCACTGGACATATCCGGATATATCATATCCGGATACCCAGATCCCACATCCGAATATGGATATCCGGATACCATATCCGGATATGCATATCCGGATACCATATCCGGATATCTGTTCGACAAATATCCGGATATCTCACGACAGAATGCAGTTTCTGCATTTCGTGAAAATCCAACCCAAAGATTCAACTTTTAACACATGTACACGTTAAAGGATCCATTTTTAAGCATATACAAGTTCACTTACGTGTTGGTTACATGTTAAACCCATTAACATACCAAGATACCACCTTTAGGCCACAAAAACACATGATCAAGTTAAGGTGACTTACCCCAAAGCTTAGTCAGTAGTTCAAAGTGCCTTTGGAGCTCCCAATGCTGCACACAAGTCCAGCACACCTAAGGACACGAAAATGCCACACCAAAGGTTGGTTCTTGGCACCAAAGGAGGCTTCTTGAAGCCTCTAATGGCATGAAAAATGGCTCATAACCATGGAGACAACACCACAGCCCACTAAACACCCCTCAACCAGCACCTCAACTCAGAAAAGGTTGCACTTCACTCACACAAGACACTCTCTAGTTGCTTGGAAGAAGGAATGGTGAAGAAGATTGAAGAAGAGAGGTCACCAAGGTCACAAATGGTGAAAGAAGGCAATGAAATAGTGCCAAGCACTCAGAAGCAGCAGCCTCTCACGTTCAATATGGGTATGCCTAGGGTTTTGTGCCTTAGTATGCCTATTTATAGGCACAAGGCCACTAATCGCGCAGTATTAGCCTTAATGGCAAAGTAAAAGATCTTGATCCCAAACTTTGGAATCTAGACCTACACAATTTTTCTAAGATTTGTCATATTTTTATTTTATTTTTCGGAGCACCTTTCCGGTACGCGCTTTTCCATAGCCAGTATCAATTCTTGCATCAGATCACGTTATTTTGACTTGAAACTTGTTTTACAAGTCATACATAATATTCTAGTAATTATCATGCATTCGTTATAATTTTCCGGGATACTTTCCGGTACGCATTTATACAGAGTAGCAGAACCGGTATCTGCGTTTTTCTTCCGAAAAGCGACTTTCAGCATTTTTACTCAATCCATATAATTATTTAAGCCCATTAATAATTATTAGGGTCAATTATGGAATTATTTCCTAATTATCATAATTAATTCACTAATTACCTTAATTAGCGGTGCGGGTTCTTACACCCATGGTAGCAGTGAGCAATCTAAGGGCAAGGGCCCAGCTATGGATTAGTGGATTGAGGCTGCTATTTATTTTATGATGTTATATTGTTATGTGGCATGTGTAGTGTTTTGACATGCCTAGTTAGTTTATTTTGAGACTATATTGTTGTATTTAATAATGCTCAGAATGGTTATTATTTGAGCTTCTGGATTATAGATGTATTTATTTTGAACTATGTTAGATACATGTGATGAGGACATATAGACATGATGTATGGATGTATTAATTGGGCATAGAGCCATTATGTATGTACTGACCCTATGAGGGGGATTGCAATCCGTTTGGGACTTGCAAGCTGGATGTTATATAATTATGTCTATCAGGTATACTTGTGCGTGAGATTCCTATCTCCCAGTTATCCATTAAACAACTGTTATGCCATCCATAAGACTCTAGTAGGAATGACACTTGAGGTCATATCCGGTTAGTCAACGACCACTAATACTGGCTAATGAGATTAATTAGTAGATGTGTGTTTTAGATTTACGCTTTCGCAATATCTCATGTGAACTTTTTAGAAATGTTTTCAGAAAATATTTTCAGAAAATGTTTTGGAAAAAGTTTATTAATATTTTTACAAGACGTTTTATTAATCTTTAAATAAAATCTTCCGTTGTGTACGCTATAATATCATGATGTTAACAACCGGAGTACTACAAGGTGTTACAGTCCTACATAGTCCCCACATACTTTTATCTGTGTGTAGAAAATACAATTATCTCCTATAATATGAGAAACAATAATAGTAGGAGATAATTTTATCCATATGATTTTATGTCTATGAGATAAAATTATCTTCTACACACATATAAAATTTGTGTGGCCTACATTTTTTTCTCTCTTTTCTTCACATGACCCAGATGGACCCCATATACTTTTAGGGGTTTCTTTTTCTGCATTTATTGCAGATAAGTAATCTGCAGTAAGCCCAATACGACGTCATTTTGGAGCGGAAATCATGGTGGTTTTGTACTTTTAATTTATTTTAGGGTTATAATAGTTTTTATATTTATAATTTTTTAAGATTTCGATAACAAAACGACGTCATTTTGGGAATAAATGCAGATAACTTATCTGCAGTAACTGCAGAAATATTTTTCCCATACTTTTATGTATGTGTAGAAGATAATTTTATCTCTTACTAAATGAGAAACATCAAACCCATATATATATATATATATATATATATATATATATATATATATATATATATATATATATATATCACGAGTTAGTAAATGGAGTATATAATGCTCAAACTCAATTAGTTCATCTAACATGTGAGTTAAGATTTCAGTTCATCTTCATGTATAAAAAAAAATATTTCAGTTCTTTAATTTGCAAGCCTAATTCTAGTCATAAGTCTTATAATATTTTGTTTAGCTTATGAAAGTTTCATTCTTTATTTGCTCGATTTGAAGTTTAAAGAAAAAGCTGAGCTCATTCATTATATGCACTTTAGACTCACTTTACATAAGATATCTCTCATTGTTTCCTTCTTATTTTTTCAAACGACATTTAATTTCTAGAACAAAATATGATGGTTTGGACGTTGATAGATTGTTTGTCATTGCTAGACCTTGCCGACAGAAAAAGAAGGGCCTAATTTGTTAGCATGTCTTTCATATATTTGAGATCATATGAAAAAAAAGGTAAAGTAATTTAGGTGGGTGGAATACTGGCATCATTTAAACAGTAGGATTGACTTTATTTCTTGAGCTTTTGACGGCAAAAACAAAGGCCTTCAACTCAAATTTCATGACTCATTGAATTCTTTTAGTCAAAAACTTATCAAATTATTTAATATGATTACGTGAGAGTTTTAATCATTTATAAATATATTAACATCAATAATTTTGTCACTTTTATTCTAAGAATTTTTGTTATCTCATTTCTCATTATAATTGATAATTGATAGCTCATAAATGATTAAACTCTAAAATGACATTAATTATAATGTTAAATAACAATGTGAAACTCATTCTCAATTTGGGTTGAAATGGACGTGAGAGAAATGCAGAGCTAAAGGTATTTTTGATTGTGTTTTTTTTTTTTTTTTCTTAAAATTGCTTCGTATAATAATTATGGAAACATGTATTTTTTATTTTTTTAATGTTAAAAATCAAAACACAAAACAAAAATAACCTAGATATTTTCTCTATAGTTGATTCTAAAAACAAAAAAAATAGTTATATTTTTTTTTTTTAATTTTTCTTATAAAACAAACCTTATCAAAACTGTTTTTAGAAACAGTATTCAAACATGGTCATCAGTCTCTTTCAACATTGATACCCCACCCTCCAACTTAAAGCACTTTTCTGCTTCTTGGATATTAAACCGTTCAACCAGTGGTTCTTCGAGTTTGGCACCCCATCTTACGAACTTCATTCACCATCATCCCATTTATGTAAAGCACGCTTGAAATCCGCTTCAACTATGTTTCAATATCACTTACATATTTATTGTTATTTTCTATCAACTTTTAAACTAGACAACACATGTAACGTATGACATTATTATAGATGCTAATGATACATGATTCTAATTAAAACAACACGTAAGATTGTTGTCATTTGAAGTTTGTTCGGTTAGCAATTATAGAAGAGCATTTCACATTGAGGTCGAATCGTAATTTCATTGGCTCCAAAAAAAGATTTGAATCGCATGAGTTGGGCTATACACATTTCACGACTCTAGTCATAAGTTCTATTAGTGTTCTGTCCTAGGAACCGAGATGTCTAATCATATAGCTAGTATATCAATATTGGATCTGGATGACATCTTTCAAGTATCTATGAGGGAGGTAACTTAAAGAATTGCAGATCATTGTACACTATAATGATAATGGCATACTCAAATAGTGAAGCGTATATATAGTGACAGCCTCACAAGCACCAACACGTGATTTGAAAAAAAAAAAATTACATGTCGGATATGTGTCCGACACGGACACGCTCCGACATGCTCGGACACGCGGTCAACATTTTGGGACACATGGTCAACTCTCCGACACGCTGCGACACGTTTTTCCGACACGCAGTCAACTTTTTTCGACATGTGATCAATGCTCGGACACGTTTTTTTTTAGTCTAGATTTTTTTTATTAACTAAAAATAAAAAAATCATTTATAAATTAATTTTTTTCTGTTATGAAATTTGACATGAAAAATTAACAAGATATATTTTTTTTTTCATATTTATGTTATAAAATTTGAATATTTGATTGGTTATATGACTTATTATGGACTGTTATATGTATTAAATATAAATTATATTATATATATTAAAAATATCATTTAATATCAAAACGTGTCCCAACGTGTCAAAATATGCCATATTGTAGTTAGGGTCACGAGCCCTATGTGAACCTTGTTACAACGGACTGATTTATGATTCTTCGTTTATATAATTATCTTTATCTCTACCCTGTGCGTGTTTTATATTTTCTTTATTAGAATTGATCAATCTAATAGTTGATAATAGTCTGAGGGTTAGAACCCTAGATAGGATTTTTGGGGTTTTGATCTTGAAAGGGGGTAGGATAACGGTTCATATGCATGCTAGGAATAGATGTGTATTGAATCGCAGATGCCTAAATTATTGAGTTCATTGCTTAATAATGCCATTAGGAACATTGCAAGGAATTGGGGTTCCAATTGGATTAAAGGGTTAACCTTGCAAGGAATTAGGGCTAACTATTAATATTTTTAGTAATTTTATAAATGAACATTGTAAATCAATCCATAGCAAGAAGCATAAATCATTTGGTGAGTGTATCCTGGCTACAATGTTTTTCTCATATTTCTTTTACAATCAACTCTAAGTTCTATTGTTTTATTTCTCATAAAAAAAAGCCTAAAATAAGTCTTTACTTTTAATTCTTAATTTCACCCAAATCGACAATATTTGTCACAACCCATTTGAATTCCTCCATTCTTAAAGAGAACGTTTATTTGGTATTTGAGCACAATCCCTGTGGAGACGATACTCTACTTACTTTCTATATTAATTGTGCGAGCAGTATACTTGCCAGAGAGCATCAGGTTTTTGGCACCGTTGTCGGGGATTGGCGTTTCTAATATCAATTAATCTTGATTTTTAAGATTGGATTTTTATTTTTATTTTTATTTATTTTTTAATTTTTGTGATTCTTGAACAGTGCTACTAATCTCTTTTCTGAGTTGTATGCGAGGTACACTTCCAGAATTTCCACTTGATTTGGAGATTATAAAAACAGAAAAGAGAAACAGAAAACTTGCTCGGAAGAAGCTTATATTCAACAAGTTAGGAATTCTGTCTGAAGAAGCACTAACCATGGCAGGGAACAATGAAGCTGATAATCCATACATGGAAACCATTCTGACTCCATTGTTTAACAGGCCCAATTCGAGTATTGTTCATCCCGAAGGTGGCAACAATAATTGGGAGCTTAAGTCTGCTAATATTCAACTGGTGGAGGGAGCTCAGTTTGGTGGAGAGGTTAATGAGGACCCTCACAGGTTCATAGAAAGATTCCTGATGATTTGTGACTCGACCAAACATCCTCACGTGTCCAATGATGTAGTCCGGCTGAGACTGTTTCCTTTTGCTCTTAAAGGAAAGGCTCTGAATTGGTTGGAGAGGCAGCTTGCGGGAAGTATTCCATCATGGGGAAATTTATCAAACAAGTTCTTTGTTGAGTTCTTCTCAATGGAGAGGTACAATCAAATGGTGAATGACATCACCAATTTCACTCAAGCTGAGGGTGAGACTATCTGTGCAGCATGAAACCGATTCAAGGATCTCATGAGGAGATGTCCTCATTATCCCATGACCACTGGAAATCAGGTGAGTATCTTCTTCAACGGTTATAAACCTGAAATCCGGATGGTGCTGAATGGTGCAGCTGGTGGAAGTATCAAATCCTTGAGAGCAAATGAGACTCTTGAGTAGAAAAAAAGAATGGCTGCCAATGAAAATGAAGGTTTGACAGCCAAGCCTAAGAGAGGTATTCTTCACCTGGATGGCAATGATGTGGTGTTGGCTGAAAATAAATTATTATCTCAGCAAATAGCCAATTTGACCTCAAGGCTTGACAAGATGCAACTTTCTAGTGTTCAGGCTCAAGCTGCTGCTGTTGTTTGTGAATATTGTAGGGACAATCATGAATCTAATGAATGTCCTTCCTTGTTGTCTTTTGACTCCCCTCAACAAGTGCAGGTGAATGGCGTATGGTATGATCAATGATCTCCGCCACGAAACATTCCGAGGAATCAGAATTTCCCTTATGGAAGTAATAATTTTCAGAGGAGGGTGCAGGGAACTGGACTTGATTTCAAGTCTAATAACTATTTGCAACCTCCACCAATTCCAGCTAAGGAACCTTCTGATTTGGAGAAGATGGTGCCACAAAAGTGGAGTTTGAGGAGCTTCCCAAAACTCTAAAAGATATCTTCTTGGGTAATAAGGAGGCGGTGATTGAAGTACTGAAGGAATATGAGACTGCCATAGGGTGGTCTATTTCTGATTTGAAAGATAAAGATCCTTCTTCCCGTACCCACAAAATTCTTAATAAGGATGATGACAAACATGGGAGGAAACCTCAAGGGAGGCGTCATCCTATATTGAAGAAAGTAATGAGAAAGGAAGTGGTCAAACTTTTTGATACTGGTTGGACGATGTGTGCGGATTACCGAAGAATGAAGGCCGCAAAAAGAAGAGTATTTGACAAGAGACACCGAGACTCTATCTCTCAGAAAAACCAATACTTCAAAGAGTTCCTCACATGGCTTCATGATTTGAACCAAATCTGGGAATGCTGGTCTCATGCATCAAGGCACCTAGTACCATCAGATCCTCCATTTGCTGAGTCACCTCACGCTGCTGAGGGGGATGACATGAGGATTGATTAAATCTCCTTGCTGACGGAAATGTATTGTATATTAGTTTATTTTTATGTTTAGTACTTTTGCTGTTTATTATGACCTTAGGTTGATGTTAGGGTCATTTAGTTATTTTTAGATGGTTTATTTCCCAAACATTCTGATGTTTCTTGAGCGCATTATAGTTTATCCTATATGCCACTGCTTGTTCCATTGTGCAAGTTTTCTTCCTTCTTCTGGTTTGATTATTGCTGAGGATAGCAATTCTCTAAATCTGGGAATAGTAGGCTTTGGGAAAAGCACTATGGAACTATAATTCTTCTATCAAGGGAGATATTCTAAACTCTTTTAATTTTTCTTAGTTATTTTTGTAGTTAATTTGTGTGCTTTGTATATATAAAAAAAAATGTGATCTGTGTCTCAAGCAATTCTCAGGTTTAAATGTGCCTATCTAGTTAATGTGCTTGATTGAATTCTTGGAAGTATATTGTATGATTTTCTGGCATAACATTGCATAGGTATAATTAGATTGCATAATTGCTCGTTTGTCTGAACTAATGTTGTGAAATTCTGACAATATTTGAGGTCAATTTTCTTGAGTCTATATTGATACGATAACTGTGAGGTTTGAGCTTAAACACTAAATTTTCTTGTTGAGAAACCTCATTGTTGTAACACTCTAGAACTTGATCTGTTTCTCTGTAATGCATACATTGGTTGAAGTGATAAAGGCATTTTGTTCTTGCTAGCTTATGGCCAAAATAGCTCACCTGTATAAATTTTTCCATTGCTAGCCCCTTGAGCCTTAACTTAATTTGTTGATAAATGACCTGTGGCCTAATTGATGGCTTAGCCTATATCCATGTGACTTACCTTCATTGAGATTGAATTATTAATGTGTTGAAAATAAAATAAAGAAATTGAGGTAAGCTCTACAAAGGTCAAGTAATTGGGGGAGGAAAAAGGAAAAAGCAAGAAAAGGAAAAGAATGAAAATATAGAAAAGGTGGCTAGAAGGAATTAATTCCCGAAATTCTGTGGGAACACTAATGGAGCAAAAACCATTGAGTTGAATGTGTTTAAATGAAATAACATCATTTTTTCAATCTCATTGTTGTTTGAGCTACTGCCCATATATTCCTACCCATTACCCAGGCCAAGTTACAACCTGTGAAGTCCTTTTGATCAATTGATGCATGTGTTTGATTCTTCATTTTTAAGAATTTTTGAGAATGTGATCAAGCCTATGGTAGCGTTATAACTATGATTGATTGAGTGTTCATGATAGCCTTAAACACCGAGTGTTGAGTGGACATTATTTATCTGTGTGAGGGGTAATCAATGTAGACTTGTATCATGATGAAGCTGAAGACATTGTTGGGAGTTTATGATATTGGGTCAGGAATGCATGGCATATTGTGTCTGAGAGTACCTATGGATTGTTATGTTGGAATAATTGAATATTTTCTGGATTGAGTCTTGTACATTGCTAGGGACAGCAACGTTTAAATCTGGGAATGGTTTGATGTGCCTCTGGCGAGTGTGGTTTTCCAAGCTGGAAATGATAAGAATTAAGTCATAAAAGAGCAATTTATATACATATTTGCTTATTGTGTTGACTTTTCTATTTTAAATGATAATTCTCACCTATTGGTTATGTTTATACAAGTAAAAGAAGTGGAAATTACAAAATTATAAAAAGCCTGTTAACGAGACTCCACACGGGTGCAGAGCAGTACAGATTCTAGCAACATGTCACGGGATGACGCCACACTGGCGCCAACCAGCGCCAATTTATGAAGTCTGCAGCGGAGCTTTGCAAGTGGCGCCACAATGGCGCCAGTTTCTTAAGGAATATGATTTTTGGCAGTGGCATGGCGCCAAGTGGAGCCACAATGGCGCCAGTTTTCGTGAATCTAGTTCTGGCTTTTCAATTTTGACATAAGCACGGCGCCCATTTGCGCCACAATGGCGCCAACTGGCGCCGGTTTGCAGAAAAGACATGTCGTGTTGACCGAGGGCACTTTTGGAAGAAGGATAGAAGGCTTATAAATAGGATCCTCTTGACAGAATTAGGGATCCTATCTCATTCCACTCAGAAGAAGGCCGACGGTGGTGCTCAGAGGGATTCTTCCACATATCCATTTCATCTTTTTCTCTTTCATTTTATGTTTTTGTTGAATATTGGATTTCTAGCAATGATAATGGTTGGCTAGTTCTTTTTATTGTAGTTAGGGTCATGAGCCCTATATGAACCCTTGTTACAATGGATTGATTAATGATTCTTTGTTTATATAATTATCTTTATCTCTACCCTGTGCGTATTTTATATTTTCTTTATTAGAATTAATCAATCTAATAGTTGATAATAGTCTGAGGGTTAGAACCCTAGATAGGATTATTGGGGTTTTGATCTTGAAAGGGGGTAGGATAACGGTTCATATGCATGCTAGGAATATATGTGTATTGAATCGCAGATGCCTAAATTATTGAGTTCATTGCTTAATGCCATGAGGAAAATTGCAAGGAATCGGGGTTCCAATTGGGATTAAAGGGTTAACCTTGCAAGGAATTTAGGGTTAACTATTAATATTTTTAGATAATAATTTATCTGAGTAATTTTATAAATGAACATTTGATATGCCTTCAGCATATAGATATTAAAGAGTAAAAAGAATAAGGATTTGACAGTAATTCAGTAATAAAGTTTATTATTTTTAATGAATTATTAACAATCCATGTTCAGACACACTTTCACTGATTATTCTATATTTTTATAGGTTAAGAGGTGAAGAAATTCAAAATTTGAAAAACAAGGAAGGGAAGACCGCGCGAGAGACCAAACAACGCGCCAGAGGATCGCGCCACTGTTGAATTCAAATATGTTTTAATTTAATCTTTCTGTTATACGTTTATGTAATAAATTGTAATTTAATGTTTCCGTTATACGTTTCGTCAGAAGGGCAATTTTGGAATTTCGCGAGAAAACCCTAGTTGCTACCTATATAGAGGCTCCTCTCCACACATTTCGGGGGATTCAATTTTTATTCTTCATAACTCAGATCTGATCTATTCTTCAGAAAAGAGTCGTCGTGCTCCGAGAGACATGTTCTTCGTTTTTCTTCTTCTTTTTCTTCTTCTTTTTCTTTTCTTTTTGTTTTATGTTTTATTTTTGTAGATCAGTCATGACTATGGTTGGCTAGATCTACTTTTATTGTGGTGAGGGTCACAACCCTTGATGTGAACCCCTTGTAATTTGTTTTAGCTTTACATCTGTTTATCCAATTGAATTTATTTTCCTTTGTTCTTCATCTCTTAAATTATTTTAGATCTGATCACTCTAATGGGATTGCGAGGGTTAGGGTTCGTAATAGGGATATTGAGATTCTAATTCCTGACAGAAAGGAAGGTAATTGTTCATGTATGCACTAGGGATAGGCTACATGAACCGCAAACATGAAAGATTCATCGATTTAAACGTTTAACCTAAAAAGGGATCACTAAGGGATTAGGGTTCTAATAGGGTTAAAGAAGGTTAATGTCACTAAGGGATTAGGGCTTAACCAATCAATTAAAAGATAGTGAATCGTTTGATCAATGGGTAAATCGAACGTAAAAGTTAATTCAGATTACAAGGTGGGGATCTGAAAGGTGTTTGTTTCTCTTATCGCAATATTTTCTCTGCTATTTTCTAATCTTTAGATCTTCTTTCCCTGAATTTCTCAAGGGTTTTGAATCAATTACATTTTCGTCAATTATTCTCTTTTATTTCATAAACCCTAATTGTTCTCAACCTACTTTTGTTGATCCAACAAGATAGGAATAGTTATAATAATTCTGGTGCCTCAGTCCTCGTGGGATCGACAACTTTCTTATCACTTTATTACTTGGAACGATCGGTACATTTTCCGAGTTCGCAACAACATTGTAAATCAATCCAGAGTAAGAAGGGGAGAATCATTTGGTGAGTGTATCCTGGCTACAATGCTTTACTCATATTTCTTTTACAATAAACTCTTAGTTCTATTGTTTTATTTCTCATAAAAAAGCCAAAAATAAGTCTTTACTTTTAATTCTTAATTTCACCCAAATCGACAATATTTGTCACAAACCATTTGAGTTCCTCCATTCTTAAAGAGAATGTTTATTTGATATTGATATTTGATCATAATCCCTGTGGAAACGATACTCTACTTACTTTCTATATTACTTGTGCGATTGGTATACTTGCCAAAGAGCATCACTATGCATCGCTTTTGTTAGCATTCTCTATTATTTATATTGGCATTTGTAGGCTGGCTATGTTCTTGGTCCGAGTCATTTTAGGCTTTAATCCGTGGCATATGGCTTTAGCTATCATGTCATGTTGAATTCTTATGCTAATCAAACTTTCCTGACCAAGGTCTCTATTAGATATGGAAGTGTTTTTTCTTTGACCTCTTTGTCAGGGTCTTATCTCGACCTTTCTGAGGTACGATGCTTTAGATAGAATTCATGTTTTCTTATTGATCCGCGTTTCGAGTTTTGTTCTTTGGATATTCCCTGGTTCACACCGAGGAATTTTCTTTTTTTTGCTCATGATCCAAATTTACCTTGGCTCTGAATGTTGGTGCTAGAATCAACGAACTGGATATTGAGTAAGTTATTTTAGTATTCCTCCCTCAACCTTTTTGGCTTAGGTACAACTTAGGATTGACTAATCTTTCTCCAGATCACCTTACATGGGACCTAATCCTTGCCTTTCCTGGTGCTGTTGCTTTTGTACTTTATCTTTTGTGCTTTCTATCATTTATGATTTGGTCAACTTCCCTGAATTAGGTTGTTAGCATCATTTTTATCTGAAATCTTCTGTCCTTATTGACTTTAATTGTAGTGTTCGTGATGTCGAGGTCGTGCTTTCCATAGTGGACTGCTGCCACATTTGGACACTCTGAGGATGCATCTAGCCCTAGTAGTTAGGGTTATCTATCTGTCTAACACTTAGGCCATATCTAGGTTTGTACTGAATGACTTGATTTTTCCTTGAATGGAGTGACCTTTTCCTTGTACGACATGATTTTAGCTTGCACTCGGTTATCAATTATCTTTGTCAGGTCACCAGGTTATATTTTGACATCTAATCCCTCAGCCTTTCTAGCTGAGGTACTAGCTCGGACCGAATGCGATCTTTTCCTTGTATGACATGATTTGATCTTCCACTCAGCTGTCGATTATCTTTGTCAGGTCACCAAGTTCCATTTCGACATCTAATCCTTCAACCTTTCTAGCCGAGCTACTAGCTTGGATTGGCTGATCTTGTTTTTTGACTGCCTTACCGAGATCTCAACTTTTGGAGGTTGCTTCCTCCTTCTATCTTAGTGGTTGCGTTATTACACTTTCCCCCCAGCCCGATAGTCTGGTTGTCCATGCTGTCGGGTTGTCGCATTTTTGTATTCCAGTTATGTCCAAGTACTTTTGGTTTGAAGTCTTCTTATTTATGTGGCGATATCTGAGTTTGTGGCTGGGATCTAGTCCCATATATTTGCCACTTCACCCGACTTTTTCGGTTGAGGTATGGATCTAAAGTAACTAGTCCTTTCGTAAATCGCTTTTGTTCATGCTTCTGCAATGCCCTATTTAGGCTAACCGGGGTGTTGGCCTTCTAGCCTATTCCCTTAATCTGAGTTTTGAATTGTTCTACATCCAGGATTTTGGAGAAGTAGCTATGTGTCGGAATGCCAACTTTACTTTGTACTTTGCTTTTTGTTAATTTTGGGACCTCTGAAAGTCCTTTGAATTTGTAATAGCTATTTCTAGGTTTGTTCCCGGTCCTTTCCTTTTATTCTGGTATTTCAATTCGTCTTTCGTGAATGCATGTTTGTTTGAGTCACTTTCTTTGAACCCGTGGCATTGAGCCTTTTTTTTCCATTTCATTATGTCGACTATTTGGGCCTAGCTTGGTTTTCGTAGCTTTAGCACTTTCGAAGGTGACAAAGTCACCACGATCTTAATTTACACCACTTTGTCGGGTGCTTGCTGATGCAGTGTTTATAGCCTAGATTCTATGGCCGCTACGCTTAATCGTGGGTCTTTATTATCTACCCTGGCTTCCTATCCACCCAGACTTCCTTAAGTTTGATGCCAGCTTGATTTCTCTAGAGCTTGAAGCTATGCATGAACTTCTAAACTTTGTCCCGCAGCCTGGTTGCTTGTAACCTTGTTATTGTGTTAGCTGTTTAAGGAATCTTGGTGTGATTCGGTGGACCGAGCATGGTTTGGTTCGGATTATCTAGCTCTCATGGGATACATATTTTATTAAGTTTTTCGAGCACTGCTCCTGACCTTTCCCTTTTTCATATTTTTCTATGCTGATTGATTAGAATTCGGCTTATTTTTGCTGTATAGTATCTGAGAAGGCGGAATTTACGCCTTCGTTGGTCATACCTGACTTACTTCGCCGTGGATTGTTTTTGACTTTATGGTGACTTGGCTTCTTTCGCCAAAGTCTAGAATTTTGTGGCAGCGGCTTTTCGCCTCTTCAGTTTGAGCCAGACTTTTCTTACCATAGCCTTTTCATTTAACTTGGTTTCTTTTGTCAACGCCTTTATGTTAACACCTTTAAGTTTAGGAAGGTGGCTTTCGTCTCTTTAAATTGGAACACTCGGCTTCTCCTGCCGCACCTTTTTATCCTAACTTGGCTTTGTTTGTCGTTTTTATCTAAGTCTCGCTTCTTTCGATGTGGCTTTTAAATCTACGCCCAAATTCATTCACCTTTTTTTTGACTTGGCTTTTTTGCCAAAGTTTAGGGTCTCGAAGATTCTTCTTGCCTTCGCATTTATGTATGTGGATTCTATGCTTTCATATCGTTTCGGCTTTGCACATTGTGGCTTTATTTTGAACTTGGCTTATATGCAGAGTCTTATTTTTTAAGGCGTCTAATTGTTCCTTCATTTTATTTTAGTCTGGCTTCGCATACCGTGTCTTTATAGATTTCGAGCTTTGGTTTTGCCAGATTCTCATTTTGATATCGCCTTCTATTTTACCTAGGCATAGTATGCCATGGCTTTCATAAATTTTGACTTGATCAGAATCATTTTAGAAAAATTCACCTCTTCGAATTCAGCTCACCTTGTCGCGATGCACTGGTATCTGAGCCTCGCTCCTTTCTCAATTTTTTATTTTGAATTTTTTATGCTTCTCTTTCTTTTCTTTTTATCCAGCTATTGAACCAGATAGCAAACTTTGTCCCCATTAATAGCATTTTTTCTTTCTTTTATAACGGTGACAATAACTTGTCTTATATGCCGATGATTGAACTGATTGGAAAACTCTGACATGACAAATCATATGCCTATAACTAGCATAATGTATAATAAATAATATTAGTGTTATTCCTAACCGAGCTAGGTTTATGGGAGTATTTTATCTTTGTATTTCTCCCTGTCATACCAGGTGTTCAAATTTTATTGGTCCAGCTCGGTTCTTTTGCTGCCTGGTTGGCCAAGTCTTTTTAGTGCCTAGATTTCTCAGGTCTTTGTTGCTTTGAAATCATGAAGAGAGCAAATAATGGTCGTTATAAAGTATTAAGGATCACCAGCATAAATCTTTTAGAATGTATTATTGCTTCTCAATATCAATATCATGTTCTTTGTTTCAATTCTTCTTATTTCTTTGGACCTTGATAGCTGATTGGTCATGGGATGGTGCTTGCAAGAATATTGTAGTAGGCATGTTGCAATATATGTGTTTCCTCAAACCTGTTGAGAAATAATGCCAAAGAATATGTGTTTCCTCTGTGTACTCCAGGGTTATGGCCAAAAGTTTTCAACGTAGTCCCTTCAAAAGTTTTGTAGTATATGCATATGCATCAATTCTGCTTTTGCCAGGTTGCTTGTTGAAGTTGAGCTTTGTAATTTGGGTCTTCAGCACAGATCTTGTCAACATCTTGTTATAATGCATTTGTTGCTCAGCCCATGGTGGGTCCTATGCTGGCAACATATTATGGTTAAAATAAGGATTAAGTGGTAGGATTAGTGAAAATCCTGGGTTCTGAGTCAAAATACGTAAAAAGGGTAAAATGGTAAATTGTCAAACACGTAACCCTGAATAGTAAAATATTAGTAGAAGGTCTCAAATGGAAAAACTAACCCTGGAAATGAATTCAAAAAAAAAATGAGTGGTTAGGCAAGTTTCTGGAGATTTGATGAATAATATTTTTATCCGATAAAAGTACAGCGGTACAGTTGCACTGAAAAGCGTGCCGAATGAAATTTGAGCTATAGGTTTGGAAATAAGATATAAAAGATACATATGACTAAGATTTATGATTATTGATGAAATTTGAATAAAATTAGGGTTTTTGGGAAAATGAACTGTGGTTTCACCGAATGATCAAAAAGCTCCGGATTCTTATGCTCAAGGGAAATTAAAGGACTGTGATGAATATTAAAATTTGTAGTTTATAAATAGTCTAGAAATTATTTGGAGATTGGTGGTTTAAGTGGGAGATTTGAAATAATTTGAATTGAGTGATGTGTCAAGTGGGACCTACCCATTTAAGTGACAAACCAATCGGCCACTATTCATCATCTACCTCACTCCCTCTCTCTCTTCAAGGCTGTGCCTTGCTTCTCCAAAGGGGGTTTGAGTTTCTCCTTCAATCTTCCATCAAAATGCCTTGTGTTCCACATGAATTTGCAAGGAAAACACCCAATGAACTCAAAACACATCTTCATTCCTCTTGAAACCCTCTAGATTTTGAGAAAAACCCTACCCATTCCCAAGAAATTTTGGAGAAATTTGGTGTTCTTGGAGTTGTTGCTCAAGCCTTTGCTTGGGTATTACTTGGAGGAGTCCTAAGCCTTGATTGTAGGTAAGTTTCACCGCTTATTATTGGATAAATTTTGTGATTGAATTTTGATGACCTAAGGCATGAGTGGTGTGATTGATGTGGTTGGGGACCTCAAATTGAAATTGTGTATTAGATGAATGTGTCTTAGAATGATATTTTATGATGATTGAGCTCATAAAATTTATTAAGAAAAAGTTTTGTAACTTTGGAAATTCTGGATGATGAACTTGAAACTTTGAGAAAATGGATTGTTGTATGATTGAGAAATTGAATTGTGGAGTAGTTGTAGTAGTTAATTATATGATGTATGGTGTGTTTGAAGTATGAAAATGAATTGAAAATCCCTTGGTGTCAATATATTCTTATGCATTTAATTGTTTTATGATTTTAAATATTTGTTACTTTTAATTTTTGTTTCTTAGATTTTATCTTAATTAATTATGCATACATATATTTATTTTTTACTATTATCACATTTTTAAGTATTTTTATTTATTTTTTTTTTAAATTTTACCTAAATATAAAAGTTTCTATAAAATGATTGCTATATATATATGTGTGTGCGAGAGATATTGAATATGTTGGGTAGTGTTTCTCCATTAATGCTGTCATACACTCTCATTTATTGGGTCCAAGGCTCAAGATAGTCTAATCACCTCAATCATCTCATCATTGTGAGAAGATTCTGGAAGAAGGTAGAGGATTCCCCTTACCTTATATATACACTTCAAGACCTTTAGTAAAAAGTTAGAGATTTTGAAAAAGCTTAGAGCTTAAAATTTGAAAATACCTCTAGAGAGAAGTTTGAAAAATAGCCTTTTTAGACACGTTTGAGATTACCTCCATGTTTGGTGAAGTTTGATTATACCTATAGTGTAACTAGGGAAGTTTGATTCTTGTAAGTTTTCTTATTCATAGTGAAAGCTTTTTTGGGTTAGTGTCTCGTGATTTTTACTTCTTTACTTTGAAGGTTTTCCACGTTAAAAATTGATTCTCTATCTCTCTACAATTTTTCATTTTCTAATACGAGTTGGCTGATTTGGTGACTTCAAGCCGACCTGATAGTGCCAAGCTCTGAGCTCGAACTATCGATTTGCGAATTTTGCTTCGGCATAGATTTGAGTGACCTTGTTATTAATTAGGAAAGTGGTCATTTTTAATAGAAATATTAAAACGTCTATTTTTTTAAAGGGTTTTTTTTTACCATAAATGTAGATAAATTATTTACATTGAGCCCAAAACGACGTCATTTTGGGACGGAAATCAATGTATTTTTGTGATTATAATTTATTTCAGTGTTATAATAGTCCTTTTAATTATAATTTTTTAATTTTTCATTCCAAAACGATGTTGTTTTGAAAGTGAATGTAGATAACTTATCCATATTCACTATATAAACATTAGAACTTTTTCTTAAAATTATAAGTGATTTTTTATTTCCTTATGTAAAAGTATTAACACATTTCTAACATAAAATTGAAGATTCCCAGAGCATAAAATAAAGAGTAAATACTCTTTTGGTCCTCAATAAAAAAATATATAACCCATTTTAATCCTTTAGAAAAAAAGTATCTATATTAGTCTTTTTTTAGAGATTAATGTGGATCTTCTTTGAATTTTAGAAGGACCACAATTTTAAAGAACTAGAATTTTAGAGGGGCCACAAATCGAGTTTTTTTTTTAAGGTATTAAAATAGATTTCGTGTTTTTTCTTGAGTACCCAAAATAATATTTACTCCAAAATAGATATAATAAAATGACTTTTAAAAAATATAAAGGGAAAAAAAAAATCATATTCACATAGAAAATTTGCTTTCATTGCGGAATTGCATCTCATGCCATGCACAATTTCACAATCGTATCCATCGCTTTGCGATTAATAGATTTGGGATGAGTGTCGAGATTAGTATTTTAAACCTTCCTAGTAATCAGTATCTAATCCAACAATTAACAAACCCAAACCGATCCGGTTCTCAATTCTTAAACCATTGACCGGTCGACCCGGTTCCCAGATTACTGCTTACTCATTAAAATTATTGCTGGGACCCACACGTACCCTACCGCAAAATTCTTGTCGGAGAATGACACGAAGAAGACACGTTTCCTCATCCTATGTCCTACGTGTACAAGTTCGAATATTTCCGCCACGAATGAAGGCGGGTGCAGCGTTTGATTATAAGAACGAATGTGGGCGACCGAAACCCAGCGGTACAATTACAGAGCAAATTTAAGCAATGTTGTCGTTTTATTTTGGTGGGTACATTGTCTTACATTGGGACCGGATCCAGGAGAGAAAATCTTGTGGCGGAGACGAGTACAAAACAAGTTTTACCCACGCGTCTTGCCAGCTGTTACGGCCGTGGAGTCCGTGATTGCGTGCAGGATGGACCATGAGGGACCCACCTATTCACTCTGTTTTGCTACACTACACACTTCCCCTCTCATTAATCATATGCTAATTATTTATTGTATTTAATATTATTATTTTTCACAATATTTTAAAAGAAGAGAAAAATTTATATGGGGATGGATGAGCCATCACTTATCTGTCATGCTCGTCTGTACCCACTTCCCTACTTGTCAGCAATCTCATTCAATGACACCCTCAAATTCCCATTTCTAATCTTCTATGTTACCTATTTTTTATTTCATATTCTGTTTTTATTTTATTTATTTTTTTGAAGAAAATTATACTTCAACCAAAACACGGTTAAATTCAATTGGTTGATGTGGTGGGTTGACATGAATAGCATCCTTTACAAACATGTTTCTGTAGGACCTTAAATATGTTACCGACACTGTAGAATATATATATATATATATATATATATATATTGGTACACTATTGATGAATATCTAAGATTTTTAAGTTTTACTTCTCTCAGCCGTTGACGGACGGAAATCAACGATTGTCATTTAAAGTATAATTAATAATTAATTAATTAATATAACTTCCTAAATTATAACCGTTGGATGGATGGAAATTAAGAACGAGTAAGACTATAAATCTGACAGTCAAATGATCTCTCCCCTATATATATATATATATATATATATATATATATATATATATATATATATATATATATATATATATATTTTTTCAAGAGGAAGAAACGGGGTTCATTTGGGCTAGCCCCTCATTGTGATAGTGGGTGCACTAAGCTTCGCAACCGGAGAAAGTGACTAATCCCCCGACCGAAGATTTTTGGTTCATCTTCTGACTTCCAAAGATTTTCCAAAAAACTGTTTAAGACAGGATTTGATCACTGCACCAAACAATCCCTCGACAGCTCAGCTGCCGAGTTACACTTGGGGTCAACACTGTAGAATATTTTTAAGCCAACCAAAAGGATACTGAGTTTGAATTTCGAAAGTCGTAACTGTTGTTGCATAATACTCGTAACTCATATTTAAAAACAGATTACTCAGATCGATTAAGGTCTTAGTATTTAACAAAACATTTTTGAGCTATTTTGCATCAAAAAATATATAATACATGTAAGCTCTAAATGTTAAATTGAAAGTGTGCCCAGCTAATTATACATCCAATAATAGATTATATATTATTTTTAAAATGATTTTAAAATTCTACTCACAATTAAAATGTGAGGTAAATTGAGAAATAAATTAAATATTCGTCTTATTAAATCATCCGTTCAGTCAATCAATTGTAATAAAATTTATCGGTCTTAGTTTTATTTGAAATATAGACTTTCTGCCACCGTACATTTATGATTTATTGAACTATACGCCTTTCATTATCAAATCAACCTCTGCTTCATTTAATTGGTTTTTGGTATGAATTTTTTATACTGTCTTTTTATAAATAAAAAAAGGGGTCGGACTTTATATTATTGTTACCCAACTCATATTATTCTGGCATTACTTAATAATAGGCAGTTAGTCAAATTAAAAATAAACTGCGATTCCCAACGAATTTTACTTGTAATATTTGGATTCAAATATTGAAATTGTCATTTTAAATAAGATTTTACTTAATGAGTATTGTAAATGCGAAAAATTAGTATCATAACTATACTCTTAGGAGTGTTAATGGATCATGCCTTTTCTCACTGGCAAATATATTTTTCCTTAATCCTATATTCCTTCGCCGTCCCTCTTTTCTTAGTTACTTTTCTCAATTTCTCATTCCTTCCAAATTATTCATCGCTCATTACTTTTGCAAGTGATAATATGTCCTTATTCCTTATACTTTTTGTTCTTTCCAAAAAATTTATTAAAAAAATAACATATTATTTGATTTATGGGTGTTGTATGCATTTACATATGGTATTTTTGTTTGTTACGCATGTGTTTATCTAATTATATTTTATTGGAAACTTTTTATATAAATTGATTGGATGGTGGGCATCTTCGAAACATAGTTGTATTATCGTTCTTCTCCTTGTATGATTTGTCTGCGTAATTTTGAAGTAGAACGTATTTGTGCTCATTTTCACACATACTTCAGTGCAATTTTTTTTTTTTTTTTTTTAAAGGTTTGTATGTCTTATTAGGCCAAAGTATTTTTTAAAATAAATCATGTCAAATTTGAAATGATTTACATAGACTTAATTCATTTAGAATGAAGTTTGGCTTGACTTACTCATTTACACCAATACATATGAAAATATGCACTAAAAAAAATTAATAATACTATTTTGATATTCTGGTTAGCATAAATGGACATCCCGCTTACACTCATCCTTTAATGAGTTTGGTATATATAAAAATTCTCTAACATTTTATTAGTCATTAGTTGTATTTAATTAACTTTTCAGTATTTACTGAAAAAAAAAAGCAGTCAAAAAATATTTAAAAATTACCTTTATGTTTGATACCAATAAGAATATTATAGCAACTTCTTATATAAAAAATGACACAATAAAAATGTTTATACTTATAATAAATCAAAATTAACTTTTTTTACAATTTAAATTTCAATTTGATTCACCACGGGAATGTAATTAACACAATTCTAATAATTAAATGAAAAGTCAAACTCCATTAATTATATTTCATTTATTACACTGACACATCAGTTAAAAATTTAATTATATTAGAAATTTTCCGTTAAATTTCAACTCGTGTACACATGTTATCAAAATTAAATTATATATTTAAAATTTTTAAATTTAAGGATATAATATATGGTATCATTTTGAATCGGTAAAATTAGTGGGATTAAAAAATAAAAAATTTTCTACTACTAACTAACTTACTACCTGATCATCATTGAATCAAGAGAAGAATACTAAAAAGTTTTTGAAAAAAGAGAAAAAATTCAATTATATATTTAAAAATTTTAAATTTAAGAATATAATATATGGTATCATTTAAAAATAAAATTCCCAAAAAAAAATAAAAGGCCAATGAGAAACTTAGAGGATAAGATTAGAAGAATATAACTTTTTTTTTTCTCTCTCTCTCATATTTTTGAGTGAATGACTTGGGAATCAACTATGCTCAAAGCAATGAAGTAAAGATAGATATTATAAGAAGAAAGTCTAGTGAGAGAAAACTAAGGTTGAGAGTTATGAGTATGTATCTTTATGGTAATGTCCTTATTTTCCTCTGAGTAGTTCGGTGTTACCGAGAATAGAAGCCAGCAGAGTAATAAATAAAAGCAACCAAAACGCCACATAGCGAAGCGACATACACATTTTCAAGAAAACAAAAGAGGGAGAGAAGATGAAACTCAGTGTTTTCACTGATATTCTTTGCTTCTCCATTCTCTAAATCAAATTCAGCATTTTTTGTTTTTGTTTTGTTTTTGTTTTTGTTTTTGGGGTTTGTTTAAAGTTCAAGCTTTAGGCTCTGATCCATTGGATTCATCAAATGGCAAAACCTGGGGTGTTGGAATCTGATCCAGGGGTGATGGTGAAGAAAACCATAGAGTTGAAGAAGGAACTGCAGAGGCTGGTGAAGTCCATTGTTGATGATGAAGATTGCAGCACTGAAACCATTGATCAAGCCAAGGAAACTCTTTGTGTTCTCAAGGAGTTGAAGTTGAGACAGAGTTCATCACTGTCTTTGAAGCTTCATAAGACTGTGACTTGCCCAGATGAATTCAAGTGTCCACTTTCCATGGATTTGATGAGAGATCCTGTCATTGTGGCTTCTGGTCAGGTTAGTGTCAGTTTTCTGTGTTTGGTTTCTGAGAAAATGTTGGAAACTGGAAAAAATTAATAATAAAACTGAACTGTTTACTTGTTTTATTTTCAATTTTTTAATATCCCACTGGTAAAACGGAATAAAAAGTTCTTAACAAAAATGGGTTTCTCTTATTTTTCTTTGTAATTAAGCTTAACTAAAGTGAAGATATAGATTCTCTTGTTTTTGGCCTTTTGTCCATCTCTTTTTTTCTAGAATTTCTGTACTTTATTCTATGTTAGGTGATAAAAAAGGTTTGAGAAAGATAGAAAAGGAATATATTCAGTCCTTTCCTCATCCAGAACCTTAGAAATATGTATTTTCTATTTAATGAAATTGACAATATATTTCATGTTAATTTTTTTTAACATATATGAAGATAAATCATTTCAACATTTGGAATTGCTGCGTTATCTTTGTTATTTCCTTTTCTTTATTCTTTTCTTCTAGTTTTCTTTTAATCCAAATAGTTTTGTCCTCTTTTACATTTTCTTGTTCAATGTGTGAATGGGACTCACTGCATTTTATTTTGGGATTGTTTTACATTTGCTATCAATAGAGTTGCAATCTCAAGTACTTTTTGTATGATCTGCTGAACTTCTGTGATCTTCCCTTTATTTATGTTGTTAGCTTTTCTGCATTTATGTTTCAAATATACATTTCAAGAAACTAAAAGAGAAAAAAGAAAAAGAAAAGGAGCAATTTGATAATATATAATAGCCATTGTGGAAGGAAAGAGAAAGAGTAAAAAGTTAATAAAGAGTAATATTCTTTGTCCATCAGTGAGATTCTTGAATGAGTGGCGGTGGTGATTGTATCTTTGTGTAGAGCTTTTGACTGATTTTTCTCAAAAGGGAATAATTAATTTCTAGTGTTCTTTGCTTTTTTATCTTTTTCCAAATTTCTACAGTGATGCCTTCTCCCACCCCTAACCACTTTTCTTTCTTTCTGTCCTAAGCCTTTTTCTTTGCATTGATACTTCTGTGAATCATGATGATTTGAAACAAATTGGAGATTGTGCAGATTTTTCCCTTTGCACCATGATTCATTTTGTTTCCCTCTTTTGGTTGTTAATATGTGGGATCTTTGTTGATTTCAATTATGCAGACATATGATAAACCTTTCATTCAGAAATGGCTGAATGCTGGAAATAGGACTTGCCCTCAAACTCATCAAGTCCTCTCACACACTGTCCTTACTCCAAATCACCTAATAAGGGAAATGATAGAAAAATGGTCTAAAAACCAAGGTACTGAATTGTCCAATACTGATCACTATATTAATGAGGAAGGCATAAATGAAGCAGATAGTGACCATTTTCTTTGTCTACTTAAGAAAATGTCTTCAGCACTTTCTGATCAGAAAGCAGCTGCAAAAGAACTCCGGTTGTTGACAAAGAAGCATCCTTGTTTCCGCGCACTTTTTTGTGATTCTGTAGATGCCATTCCCCAATTGCTTAAGCCAGTTTGTGGGAGTGATTCTTTTAGTAGCATTCACCCTGATCTACAAGAAGATGTAATCACAACACTCCTCAATATCTCAATTCATGACAGCAACAAGAAGCTAGTAGCTGAAACTCCAATGGTTATTCCACTCCTTATGAAAGCATTGGGATCCGGAACAATCGAAACAAGAAGCAATGCTGCTGCAACCCTTTTCACTTTGTCAGCTCTAGACTCAAACAAGGAACTTATAGGGAAATCTGGTGCCTTGAAGTCATTATTTGACCTTTTGGAAGAAGGGCATCCCTTAGCCATGAAGGATGTTGCTTCAGCAATTTTTGCCTTATGTGTCATGCATGAGAACAAGGCAAGAGCAGTTAAGGATGGTGCAGTGAGAGTGATTTTGACAAAGATAAAGAACCGAATTCATGTTGATGAATTACTAGCTATCCTTGCATTGCTTTCAACTCACCAAAGGGCTATTCAGGACATGGGAGAACTTGGTGCTGTTCCTAGCTTGCTAAGCATTATCAAAGAAAGTTCATGCGAACGCAACAAGGAGAATTGCATAGCAATCCTTCAAACTATTTGTCTGTATGATAGATCAAAGTTGAAGGAAATAAAGGAAGAGGAGAACACCAACAGAACAATCTCTGAGCTTGCACAGAATGGAACTTCAAGGGCTAAGAGGAAAGCTAGTGGAATTCTTGAGAGACTTAACAGGGTTGTTAATATCACACACACTGCATAATGTCCCTTGATTCTTATCTCAAGGTACATTATATCGTATATTCTGCATCTGTTCCCAGACATTTAAGCTTTTGAAAGTTAAAATCAGTTAGAAATTCTGTCTCATCACCAATTTTGTACATTCTTTTTTTTTTCTCTCAACATAGTAGTCATTCTCATGTTCATCAGCTAGTGACTGAATAAAGTGAAGCCATGTGCTCTTTGCCTCCAAATTATTGAAAAACTTCTATAAGGTTTTCCAAGGATATTTGGCCTTAAATTTTTGTGTTTATATCATCCCAATTTTTACTTTCTCGAGTGAGGATATTCTAACTATCAAAAATTCTTACTACTAACTTACTACCCATCACATCACCATTGGATCAAAAAGAGAAAATGTTAAAAAGTTTTTAAAGAAAGAGAAAATGTTAATCTAATGGTGTTTAGATAGGTAATAAGTTGGTAGTAGAAAATTTTGGTAGTGAGAATATCCATCCTCTATTTTCTTTAGTGTAATGGAGAAGAACATTAAGATAGAAACTAAACAAATTTAGTGAAAGCCTTAATGGTTTCATACCTTCCTTGGTCCCACTATTAAGATATTCGTTGCTAATAATGATGGAAAGAAACAAAACAAAACAAGAGATCCACTGTCAATAAATAGTTTCATAATTTCATTTGTGGAATTTTTTTTTGGTATTATAGAAAAAAGCTAGCTCCTGTATATGCCTATTTAATTTGTCAATGTAACTACACACTTCAATAATTTTTTATTTTTTTTTTATTTATTGTTTCCCTAGCTTCTCTTCCTGAGAGATTGAGCTTACAGTGTTTCAGTTTTTTTTATTTATTAAGTATTTCAGTTTCTTTTGTTTGGCTTTTCTTTCATATTTTTAATCCATTGCACTCCTAAAAATGGGGAAAAAGGAAAAGGAAGGAATATTTTTTTTTATTCCAAATCCAAATAAATGGTTTATGATTGTTTAACAAGTTTCTTTTCCGCGTAAGTTCATAATTTCCTGTCATTAATTTAAAAACCGTCTTGACGGCCAAAAATAATATTTAACAAAAGAGTAAACGATTCACAAGACTTCTGAATTTTAAAGATAAGATTAATAAGGATAGAAAAGAATTAAATATTTCTATATTCACTTTAGATAATATCTACAATTATTCTTTATAATTATGTATTATTGGTAATACATGGTTATAACATTAAAATTGTTTCTTTTTTCTTAATTATTTTTTAGAACCTGTATGCAGAAATGTGAAGAGAGAAAAAAAAGTAATTTTAATATTATAACTAGGTTTTAATATTTCTACAGTAAATTTTTAGATACGGATAGTGGAGATAAATCTTGTATGTGTTTTTTTTTTAGATCCGGAAGTAGTTCGATGATTTACTCCTAAAGGTTTACATCAAAATAATGGTAGTTGATGATAGTTATTTTGGATAAGATTAAGTAAAGTAAAATTCATTTGCTTGGGTTTTTTATTCCCCCTATTCCAATAAAGTAGAACTAGATCAAGTATGAGTGTAGATAAGTTATCTATATTTACTCCCAAAATGACGTGGTTTTACGTTGAAAAATTAAAAAATCATAATAAAAGACTATTATAAAACTGAAATAAATTATAATTACAAAAATATCTTGATTTTTATCTCAAAACGACGTTATTTTGAGCTCAATGTAGATAAATTATCTGGTAGAAAAAATGAACCCTTATAATTATGTACAGTGGCGGACCCAGAAATTATTGTTTATGTCCGCACATTTGCCCCCGATTTTTTTTTTAAAATAAGATTTTAACGGGAAAAGTTCATCAATGCCCCTATGGTTTGCTTCAGAATCATCTATACCCCTGTGGTTTTTTTATTACATGCTCCTGTGCTTTGTAAAATATAAAAAATCACAGGGGCATATGTGATAAAAAAATATGTTTTTTTGCAAATCACAAGGACATATGTGATAAAAATAATACCCTTTTGCAAACTACAGGGGCATATGTGATAAAAAAAAAATTACAGGGGCATAAGTGATTCTAGAAGAAACCACATGGACATTGTTGGTGAACTTTTCCCAATTTTAAATGCATTAAAAAACAAAAAATATAAATAAGAAAAAAAAACTTCAACTTAACATAAAACATTATTCCTAACATTTTTTTTTTATTAAGCTGATTTGTTGTATGACATCATAAAATATATGGCATCCCATTCCATTTCACTGTATTCCATTTATTTTCATTCCATCGTTCATTATATATCCAAACAAAACTTAATCTAACTAACATCATACTTTAATACTATACTTAAAAAAAAAATCTTGAAATTCATGTCCGCAAGTGCGGACATGTGCTACAATGGAGGTCCGCCTCTGATTATGTACTACTTATATAAGTATAGATAACTTTATCTAAAGTTGTTGTAAAAATATATTTTCGGATATAAAATCAAATTATAATATTTTTATAATAATGCAGTCAGTTTAAGCAGATTATAATACATTACAATACATACACTTAAACATAAATTATTTAGTTTTAAAAATAGATTATATCAACGATTGCTGGGATCTGTTTAAGGTGATCACTTTTAAATCAAGTTGCAAACATCCCCGTACACATAGACATGTCGTAACGACCACAAAACAAATTATGGCTTCTCTGGCTGAATTAGAAAGGCATCTCTTCGTATTTCTCTTTCCATTGATAAAGGGTTGTCGTAACGTGATCAAATGGAAATGGAGAAAAGACCCATAAACCGCAAGCAACTTCGAAAAAGGATAAAAAGAACGAAAACGAAGGTAGAAAATATCACTTCACAACTCACAAGGAACCAAATTCTTTTCTTCTTTAAGTTATTTTCTTTTGGACCTTGTCAATTTATAGGGCTTAGTACAGAACTCATCCAATTTATGAGTAGAGGAATATTTAACATCATCACACATAAAGCTAAAAGATTTATGTCGATGTCAATTGCACTAGGAAGTACTCAACACAAAGCTAGGTGTCATGGGAAAACTCAAAAACGGATAAAAAGAGAGAGTGTATTGGGAATAAATCTTTGGTGCTACTATAGCACCAAAGATTCAGTACATCTCACTAATGAGAGCATTACATGTTAGTCAAAATTCTATCTTTTTTGTCAAATTTTTTCTCTCCTTTAATGTGTAATGCTTTCATTTGTGAGATGCACTGAATCTAGGTGCTACAATAGATGAAATTTATTCATCTATTGGAGGGTTGGAACCCCATTATCATTGCATGCCTTACAGCTATATAACTGAGATGTCTTTAATACTTCAACTATCATATTCAAGGAGTTGATATGGTACTTTTTTTTTAATATTTTTTTCTCTAGATACTAGTATTTTAGGTGTTTAATGTGTTATTGGTTGTTGGCTTTCACAATGTCCACCATATATAACTATGTCGCGAATGAATTCATTAAAAAAAAATGGATAAAATATTTATTAGTCAACCAAAATTTTGACAGAGTTTCTTCTAAATTTCAAACAACTAAAAAAAATCATATTTATGTAGACAAACTACTAAATATAGAAATCATCCACATAATGTACAATTCAGATAATCAACGGAAGCTAGATCCCTTGTAGATAATGAAAAACATATAACCATTATAATAATAACGAAAAGATTATATTTACAAACTCTTACAAACTACATTAAGTATGACCGGTCATACTTCAATCAATAGTGTATGACCAGCCATACTTAGTGTAATCTGTAAAAAAAATTATAAACGAATCATTCCTCTAATAATAATAATAATAATAATCAAAAGATAGCATAGCATGACAACAAAAGAGGATGCCTAAACACACAAGTGTTGGGCTAACCAAAATATAGCAAACTGGAGAATTTGAATTCTGCTCAACAAATATTTAGAGAATAATGCTGAAGTATGTATTAAAATAATAATAATAATAATGCTGAAGTTAAGCGAATTTTTCAAAACAGAAACGAATTAAAATTCAGATAATCCCAGCTTTTAATAATATTATTGTTTAATAAAAAAACAATCAAATAAATTAGGTTTTGCATTACCTTCAAATAAGCAGCAAAATTTAAAAATAGAAATTATAAAATTATCTAATATAAAATAAAAAGATAAAAAAGGATGGCAGCTCCTGCTTGCCACCATATATACAGAATCTACTCTGAACATAGGCTTGCCCACTAAGGAATAGACTGAGAGAGGCCAACCCTCTCCACCAATCAACATAAACACTGCCTTATGAAGGACGATGATAAACACGATGCTTAAGCACTATAAATACAAAGATCATTGGGCCAGTATGATATCTCTCTTTGAATACTTAAATGGATATCAAATTGACTTAAACATCGGAGTGTCTTTACAGGTACCCCTCTAATCGCTCTTAAACTTCCTAAATAAGCACAAGCGATGTCCAACCATATCGCAACTCAACACACCATCTCGCCAAGCATCCAACATCTCAACATCAACACATCTATCTTGCCTTTTCTCCAACAACATCCTCTACCTTCAACTGTGTGTGACTAGACCTCACCCAGTTGTTGTCTGACTGATCATTGGCACCTCCTGTGGGGTACGATAAATTTTGAATCCCACTCCATACAAATAAAAAACATGGTTGATATCAGAAGCAAGATGTCAAAATCTCATAACGCATCTAGAGGCAAAAAAGGGAGGTCAGTGATGTGCCTCTGGCATATGTAGTTTTCAAGCTAAAAATGATGAGGAATAAGTCATAAAAGAGTACTTTATATACATATTTGCTTATTATATTGACTTTTTCATTTCAATGACATTTCTCACCTATTTGTTATGTTTATATAGGGAGAAAAGGTAGAAAATATGAAAGTGTAAAAAGCTTGGTGGCGCGAATCCACACGGTTGGAAGTTCCATGTTATATCATGTTCGTTGGGCCAAATTCCAAAGATCTGGCACGATCCAGCGCCACAGTGGCGCGGTCCCGCGCCAGTTTGCGGGAATGACAGTACCGTGTCTTTCAAGGGCGATTTTGGAAGAAGAAAGAGGGGACTATAAAAAGGATGCTTCATGACAGAATTAGGGATCTTATCTTCAGAGAACCATCGTGCTTCTTAGAGAGAGAGCTCCTGAGAGATCTTCTTGTTCATCTTGGTTCTTCCATTCTTCTATTTCTATTTTATGTTGAATATTCATAGATCAGCCATGACAATGGTTGGTTAGTACTTTCTTTATCGTAGTTAGGGTCACAAATCCTATGTGAACCCTTTTCATGATGGATTGATTTATTTTCACTCGTTTATTTTAATATATTTTATTTTTACCCTGGGCGTATTGTTTATTATTTCTGTTAGACTTGATCAACCTAATAGGAGATAATAATTTGGGAATTAGGGCTCGCAATAGGAATATTGAGGTGTTGATTCTGAAAGGGGGTAAAATAACAGTTTATGCATGCTCTAGGGATAGACTTGTGTGAATTGCAATCGCTTGATTTATCGGGATTAATGCTTAATTTCAGGCGGGATTGCTAAGGAATTAGGGTTCCAATTGAATTAAAGGGTTAGATTGCCAAGCGATTGGGATTTAACTAATCATTTTTTAGATGATAATTTGTCTGGGTTATTAAAATGAATGAGCATTGTCAATCAATCCAGAATTTAAAGTGGGGGTCATATGGTACGTGTACCTTAGCTGCAATGCCTTTTTATTATTCTCTCAACAATCCAGTTTTGTTTTTACCATTGTTTATTTAATCCAAATTTTTAAATCTTAATATTTGTCTTTATTTTTCATCAATTCAATATTTCTCAAAACAATCGAATATTCCAACTTAAGGGGACTGGTTATTGTGGTAGTTTGTTTACAATCCCTGTGGAGACGATACTCTACTCACTCATTATATTACTTGTGCGATCGGTACACTTGCCGGTGAGCATCAGTCAGGCATCCCGCCAAGGGACTGCCTCCTCCTTGCACCAGTTTCTCCCCAGAGAGATCCACCAACAAATCTTAGACAACAAACACAAAAGATCGAAAAACAACAAAAAGAGTTCCAAAATCTAAAAAAACCACAAGTTCAGCCTGGAAAACAGTTAGATAAAGAAATAACTAATTAAAATGACCAAGAACTAGAACAATCACAAAAAGATCCCAGTCCTTCTCACAAAGACAAGCAAAAGGTTGATGATCCATGTAACACCACGTGTGCACCCGGTGTATTAAACATATAAATGGTAATAAGCGCAGCTCAATAAACGCAGAAGCTAAAAATTTTCAATTATGATTCATTCAAATTAACCAAGTGAATATTTTTCAAAACAACCTGTATGTAAATTGCAATAAATAACTAAATTGAATAACCTCGTGATATAAATAATGTATCAAGTCATGGAACTACGACATGTAGACCAGACATATCCTGATACAATAATACAACTCCAGTCTGAATAAACACAGCTTATTCAAATGTGGCATGGACAACCCCCATGCTCACCAAATAAAGCAACATAATCATCAAGTCGTGTCTCAAGTACAAAAGTCATAAAGATATAACAGCATGCATGCATGCATCATCTCAACTCAACTTTGGCCTCCTGCCACTAGAGGTCTCGATCTCAGAAGTACCTGTACCTGAAAATTTGCCCTACACGGGGTGAGATCTCTAACAAGAAATCTCAGTAAGACATGGGGTCCTCAAGGATCTCTCTATCCCAAACTCACTTACATGTGCAATATAAGTTCAAAATGATAACAATAGTATAATAGCAAAATCTGTGCAATACAGCATATGTCCATGTCATGTGTGTATGCATCCTACTAGCCAGAGAACAAAATGTAGTATTACATACATCTACAACCTACAGTATAAGGAGTCCACCATGTAACTCACACACGGAGTTACCATCTTGCATGTGGCCCGACATGCTCAGGGATTACCGTTTCGTGTGGAATACCCCACATACATATACATATGGCAAATGCACTATAGTAATAATCTAGCTCAACAGCATATCCAATATTCATCATGTAAACAAATATATTTTTAGAAACACAACATGCATATAAATCATCCCTCCATGAGGTTTGGTGGAACCATCAATGGGTAAAGTCGAGGACATAGAAGCTTACCTGTAGTGCCAAAATCTCTATCCAAAGGCTCAGTATACACAGATACATCAACAGTCACACAATCCGATAGATGCAATCCGTCTTATATCAAGACATTATTAATATTCAGAATCCCAAATTTCATATCAATTGAGCAATGTTTTCTTTTTCGTTTAGTGACTCAAGTCCATCCTGAACCATAATTATAGCATATTAACCCTTACTATTATTTGCATTTATACTTTCAATAGTGGCACCAACTCCCTAAGGTATCATACACTAATTGGGGTTTTCCTATGCATCAGAACTGGTTTATGATCTTTCTGACAGGGGGTAATCGATTACTATACAAGAGGTAATTGATTACTCCACACGGTAATCGATTACCATGAATAGGGTGATCGATTACTCCACATGGTAATCGATTACCATGAATAGGGTAATCGATTACCACGCGAACAGAACACAAAACTGTAGATATTTTGCATAATCTGTGGGTTCCATGGCTTCCAAGGGATCAAGGTCCAATTTTTCATCAAACAGAAATTCAAACCACATGAATAAACATAGCTATACCATATTTTACATGATTTATTAAGGTTTCCACTTTTCACTTCACAAACTAACTCATTTTCAAGAAAATACAAGGGGAATGGTTTGTAGTTACCTATGGCTCTTAGAAAACAGAAGAATGGGGAAGCTTTAAGAACTTTGAAGGTTCTCCAAGTTACTGACTTGGTGGTGCACGAAAGTTCCACTCAAAGGTAGGTCCTTTCTTCATAAAGTTTGGTTCTTGGAGCTTCCTAGAGTATAGTAATGGTTCACACTCTAAGAACCCAAGGGGTCAGCCCTCCCTCTTATGAAAACAACAACTCAAACTTTCAAGACATAATCTTTCCCTCATAAGACTAAAGTTTTACAAGGAATGATGATGAGTTAATGGCATAAGATTAGAGAAATATGGTAAAAGGTGGATTCTTGGCTACGTTCCATACAAAAAACTCATGTCTTCAAGAAGAGAGGAAGGTGACAGCCATGGGGATCAACATTGGGATCAGAAAACAGACCTAGGGCTTAGTGCAAATGGCTATTTATATAAGTGTGTCCACTAATCAACATTATTAGTTCTTATAGTTTCGTTAGTCATTTTTCTATCAAACTTTATTTTCTGAACCTAGACATTTTTCTAGGAATTATCATATTTTTACAAGAATTTTTCGAAACACTTCACCGGTACGCGTTTTATATATAGCCGGTATTAGTTTTGACATCACTGCTCATTCTTTTTACCCCGAACTTGATATCCTTGACCTAGATATTTTTCTAGGTATATTTGTATTTTTATTATAATTTTTGGAATACTTCACCGGTACACACTTATACCGTAAAGCAGAAACGGTGTTTGCACTTCTCATCCGAAAAGCGATTTAAGCATTATTTGACCTTCTCAATAATTATTTTAATCTTTCTATATTTATCCGAAGTCAATTATGGAGTTATTTCCTAAACTCATAATTAAATTATTTAAATTCTTAATTTAACGATGCGAGTTCTTACAATCCTCAGCCTCGTGTCAGCCACAAGGCTAACCACCATGTGTACCAGAATTCCTATAAGAATCAAAAAATAATTTCAAAAGTGAATCCTTTTACCACCCAGATCATTCACTTGCATATTCTGGGGGATATAAAAATTATTATGAAAAAATACAATGGAAAAGGAGACTTGCAGGAACATTTGGAGTAGTTCGAGACAAATATGATCTCTAGATGTTCCTGATGTGGTATGTTGCCGTCTCTTCCTAACAATGTTGAAAGAAGTTGGAGAAAGATACGTGCTAGAAAACTTAACGCTGAGTAGCTAAAGAGACAAAATCCCCCCGTACAATCAATCCAATAGATATTTTGCCAACAATCCAAAAGTTTAGGGATTTACTTGTGTAATCCCTACAAAGTAGAAAGTATTTATTTTTCTTTTTAAAATTATAAAGTGGGTAAAAAAATTATTAAAAGTTAAATAATAGGAGTGACATGTATCAAAAAAATAATAGGAGTGGCTATGTAATTCAAGGAAGTTAGGAACACTTTCGGCAACTTTTTTTTTAAGCTAGAAACTATTTTTAAGCTAAAACTAAAAAAAAATAAATTTAAAAATATAGTAAAAAATTGTTTGATGATTATATAAAAATTTTAATTTAAAAATTATTTGAAAATTGTTTGTTTCATAAAGAAATTATTCATTTCAAAAAAAGTTGATGGAACTTAGAAAAAGCTCATCCAAAGATCTTTTGGTTTTTGTTTTTTTGTTCAAATATGAAAAAAAAAATCTTTTTATTATAAATTTTTTTGTAAAAATCTATTTGACATTTCTACTTATAATAAAAAATAAATAAATAATAATCTCTTGTATAGAGACTTAAGATGTTAGGTAGGGTTGACAAAACGGGTCAATCCGGCTCAACCCGACCCAATCCGCGTTCAACCCGAAAAAAAGAGCCAGGTTAAGGTTGGCTCAAAAAATAAATGAGCCAGAAAACTCAACCCAATCCTACCCGAGTCGAGTTAGGGTTGGCTTGAAAAAAATGAAAAAAAAAAAATTTATTTGATGCTGTAACTTCTAAATTTTCCCCTAAATTATTAATTCATTCAATATAAAATCATTATATAGATAAACCATAGAAAATTCCTTTTGCATTTGGACTTGGACTTATTGACAGTTGGCACCACATTCACACTATCACACATACTATAAAAAAGTTCCTTAAAGCACGGTTTTGGACTTATTGGCTGGTATATGATATTTTTATTTGGGTTTTTGGAATTGAGATTTTAGGTTTTAACTTTCCACTTTACCTTTATTAATTTTTATAATTTTATATTTAAAAAATATATATATAACCCGCGAGCCAACCCGTTTGATCCGTGGGTTGGCTCCATATTTTTCGAACTGAAACGGTCGGGCTGACTTGAGTTACTAACTCAAATTTTTTTCTTTCTAACCCAACCCAATTTATTTTAGGGGGTTACGACTCATTTTGGCCGAGGCGAGGCTAATGTTAGGGGGCTGAATAAGATAATGGGAGCTGAAATTTGAGCGGGAAATGCTCTGTTGGGAATTTAGACAGTTTTGACGAATTATATAGATTTTAAATTTGTGGAATTACTCGAGTGTTATCTTTTGTTAGACTTTTATTCATAGTGGCACATTAATCCTAAGCTTTGATGATTTGGAAAGTGAAGATCTAATTTTGACATGGTTTTCGGATTAGGGTTTGGATATTTTATTTGCTGGTTGCTTGATACCTATGGAGAATGTTGAATTGCAGGAGCAATGTACATTATCATATAATGCGTTCAGTAAGCTTCAGTTTCTAGATGAGATTCTTCTGTTATAGTAGACATGGCTGTGACATTCTGCTCCCTTCGTGTGATACTTATGAATTCTCTAATCAATAAAAAATTAAATAGGAAAAGTTCACAACTTGCTTGCAGATTCACCTCTTCCCTCGCTTTTGTTCAAAACCCATTCGTTTCATGTGTTCAACTTGATGAAAAGTCCACTTTGTCCAACCCTTTTGAGTTCTTACGTGATTTCAAGTTTCCAGGGAAGCAGAGTACCAGGAACACTAAAATCTTGCATTCCCATTTGCTTAAAACTCATGATTTACAGTCTGACATCTTCTTCATGAACTCTTTGCTCGATTGGTATTGTAAATCTGCTGACATGGTTGTAGCCCACAAGCTGTTTGACACAATTACTCTTCCAAACCTTGTTTCTTGGAACATCATGATATCTGGTTACGACCATAATTCAATGTTTGAGAAGTCATTGCAGATGTTTTGTAGGATGCATTTGCTTGGTATTGAGCCTGATGAATTTAGTTATGGTAGTGTTCTTTCGGCCTGTATTGCTTGGCAAGTCCCAATATTTGGCATGCAAGTTTATTCACTTGTAATGAAAAATGGTTTCCTTGCCAACGGTTATGTTCAGACTCGAATGATGGATATGTTTTCCAAAAATTGCAACTTTAAAGAGGCTCTAAGGTCATTTTATGATGCTTCATGTGATAATGTGGCATGCTGGAATGCTATTATTTCTGCAGCAGTTAAAAATGGAGAAACCTGGGTTGCTTTGAATCTGTTTCGGCAAATGTGTCGTGCATCTCTTATGCCAAATAGTTTTACATTTCCAAGCATCTTAACAGCATGTTGTGTGCTCAAAGAGAAGCAGATTGGGAAAGGAGTTCATGGGATGGCGATCAAATGCGGTGCAACAGATGTCTTTGTGGAGACTGCTATCGTTGATTTATATGCGAAATTTGGCTGTATGAGTGAAGCTTTTTCACAATTCTCCCAGATGCAAGTCCACAATGTGGTCTCTTGGACTGCTATAATATCTGGGTTTGTGCAAGAGGATGATATTGTTTCTGCACTAAAGCTTTTCAATGATATGAGAAAAATAGGGCAGGAGATAAATAGCTATACTTTTACTAGTGTTCTTTCTGCATGTGCTAAACCCGGGATGATTGAGGAGGCGGGCCAAATTCATTCGTTGTTATTAAAATTAGGGTTCAGTTTGGATGATAAGGTTGGGGCTGCTTTAATCAACACGTATGCAAAAATAGGAGAAGTTGGACTATCTGAGTTAGCCTTCAGCGAGATGGGAAATATGAAGGATCGAGGCATATGGGCAGCTATGCTGTCTTCTTTTGCTCAGAGCCAAAATTCTGGAAGGGCAGTTGAGTTATTCCTTGTAATGTTAGGAGAAGGAGTGAAACCTGATGAGTATTGTATTAGTAGTGTGTTGAGTATTATGAGCTGCTTAAATCTAGGGTCACAGATTCATGGTTACACTTTGAAGTCTGGGTTAGTCACTGATGATACCGTAGGCTGTTCACTTTTTACAATGTACTCAAAGTGTGGTTGTTTAGAGGAATCCTATATAGTTTTTCAGCAAGTTCTTGTCAAAGATAATGTCTCATGGGCCTCCATGATTTCCGGTTTTGCTGAGCATGGATATGCAGATCGAGCTCTTCAGCTATTTAAAGAAATGCTATATCAAGAAATTGTACCTGATCACCTGACCTTAATCCCAACTTTAACTGCATGTTCTGCTCTTCGTTTCTTGCAGACAGGTAAAGAAATTCATGGTTATGCTTTTTGTTTAGGAATGGGAACAGACACAGTTGTAGGTGGTGCGCTTGTAAACATGTATTCTAAGTGTGGAAGTTTGAATTTGGCAAGGAAAGTGTTTGATATGCTGCCCCAAAAGGATGAATTTGCTTGCTCTTCCTTGGTCTCAGGATATGCCCAAAAGGGGTTAATTGAAGAGTCATTATTATTATTCCATGATATGCTCCTGACTGATGCAGCAGTTGATGGCTTCACAATCTCAACCATTCTTGGGGCTGCTGCACTTTTGTATCGGTCAGAAATTGGAACTCAACTGCATGCCTACATTGAAAAATCGGGCTTACAAGCAGATATATCTGTTGGTAGTTCACTAGTGACAATGTACTCAAAATGTGGAAGCATTGAGGATTGCCATAAAGCCTTTGATGATGCTGAGAAGCATGACCTGATAGGTTGGACATCCATCATTGTAAGCTATGCTCAACATGGTAAAGGTGCAGAGGCCTTAGCTGCTTATGAACTGATGAGAAAAGAAGGCGTCCAACCTGATGCAGTAACTTTTGTTGGGATTCTATTGGCTTGTAGCCATAGTGGGCTGGTTGAAGAAGCCTTCTTCTATCTTAATTCAATGTTTGAAGACCACGGCATTAAGCCAGGTCATCGTCATTATGCTTGTATTGTTGATCTTCTTGGTCGATCAGGTAGACTGAGAGAGGCTGAAATTTTCATTAACAAGATGCCTGTTGAGCCTGATGCTTTAATATGGGGAACTTTGCTTGCTGCTTGCAAGGTCCATGGTGATTTTGAGCTTGGCAAGTTGGCAGCCAAAAAGGTAATGGAATTGGGGCCAAGTGATGCTGGAACTTATGTGTCCCTCTCAAACATCTGTGCAGATGTAGGACAGTGGGAAGAAGTCACAAAGATTAGAAGCTCGTTGAATAGAACTGGGATGAAGAAAGAGCTTGCGTGGAGCCTTTTGTGAAGAGCAATGATGTCATGATTGGTGACTCTTAATAGCTCCTAATTTGATCTCTTGGGTTCCTTTTGTAAAGTTATGGTAACAGAATAATGAGTTGATATCTGAAGACTAGATTCATGTGCATGCAGTCAACCACCATTCTGGATGATAGGTATTTAGATTCACAGTTGTAATCTTTAGAAATGTCAAGATATACTGATATAGCCATAACTCTTGCACTTGTACCTCATTGCCTAGCCAATTTCAATGTTTAGCTATCTTTTAGCCTAGAGGCTTAAAAGAGTGATTTCCATGAGAATTTCATTAGAAACAAGTTAAAATCACATAAAAAGTGATGAAATTGTTGTGCAAAACTGTTACGGTGTTATGGTGCATAATGCATGTGAAATGCTATCGAACATAGTATTAGAATATTAGAATTCTTACTCTCTTAGGAGTCTTATTCCCATCTTGCTCTTTATTTGCAGCACTAAAGTTTCCACAAATATTACTAAAAAGAAAAAGTTTCCACAAACATATACTTCAAGTTTTCTATTATTATCATCATTATAATCATCATCTATTTACATGGTGTATACTGATTATTTTGCTTGTGTAACACACAGGTAGAATTGATCGGTCAGATAGCGTCACTAATTGGTTGTTGGCAAAAAATTATTGCCGCATACTGGTGGTTGTCAGTGCCAAAGTGATCAAGTAATTGATGGTTGTTGAGCATAATGCTAATCTTGTAAGGAACATGATTGAAACAATTAAGGTACCAAAATTTCCCACTGCCATATTTTGTTTGTGAATATGACTTCCACATGGATATAAACTAGGGAACTAAGCCAAATTTGGTGAGTTTATCAATTATTTCTCTGGAGAGCCAGCAACGTTAACAACTGTAGGAAAATTTTATCTAATTGTTTGTTGTTATCAAACTTACGAAATTTAACAACTGTGTGAAAGACTTCTTGTATGTACAACATCAACATGGACATCACTTTTATCCCAAACTAGTTGGGGGCTTCTTTTGCTCATATCTGACTAGTCCATGAAAATTTTGCAGGCCTCCTTGCAACTATATGTTACCCTCGGAGAGCCTAAAAGCCTTAGTTCCTACATGATATGCTTGTGGCTGTCCTAATGTGCAAAACAGGAGTCTCCTGCTAAATGATGCCTAAAATATTGCAGCCTCTGCAGAAGCGACTGTGGTTGTAGTGTAGTGTGTTCAATTCTAGCTATAAGAGGAAGACAGAGTCTTGAGATAGTTCTAAAAAAAAGAGCCTTGAAAGTTAAGTTTACACTCTACTTCTAGGATGGCAGCAAATTTTTAGTGATTGACAGGGACCCAAATGCATGTTGTTTTTGCCATTATGTATGTAGGAGGCATGTTTGTCCTTTGCTTAAACCTATGATAAAATACCACCTCCATATTACTTGAGAAAAATCCCATCATCAATTCAATGTTATGACAAAAATTATCTATATACTATTTGTTTACAAAATGAACTTAAAAATATAATACTTGGTCAAGCACGGTATTAAATAACGGTTTTCATTTTGTCCTTTAACATGACACAACAAAATTTCTTACACACACAACATTTTGTGGTGTCCACATATTTTAAAACCAAAAAATAAAAATAAAAATTGAGGCACGCAAAACGAATCTCTATAATATTACACAATCATTTTTCCACAACATAAATCTTATAAAACCCATTAAATAAAGTATAACCTCGGTACACTAGTTTTAAATTGCTATGATGCAGTCATTAAAGACTCCGAATTAACTTTAACCATAGTAGATGATCTACAAAAATGAGTTTTGTCTTGTTCCTGCCTGCCTAACACTCAAAGAGTCAAAGGGGTGGTCCACAATGACCTAGGTCTTATTGGAGTGCTCCTGGCTCATTTTGACATAGTTATAGGCTTATAGCCTTATAGGGGTAATTTCAAAGGTATTACCACAATTCAGTGAGTGTGAAAGAGTTGAGTATAGTGTTTAGATATAAAATGTGATTTATTTTTATTTTTATTTTATTTTTTTGGTGATCTTTGAGATACGCCTTTTTATTGGGGAGAAATATTCGCATAAACTTAGTGCATGAGTTGGGCATAGTGCACTAATACATAATTAATTAATAATTAAAAATCATGACCTAACATGATTAATGATGTAATTAGTCTAAGGAGAATTGTTTTGTCGTGTTACGTGACAAAAAACTATCTTCATACAGACTCATAATATATGTGGGATTCATTGAACAGTGGAGTGAGAGAAAAAATTAAGGTGGAGCCCATCTTGAATTATAGTTGTAGGGAGATGGGTTTTTGTCCTGTAACATGACAAAACAATACTCCTTAGTCTAATGTATCCAAGGTAAGTGCAATAAGTTTATATAAAATCTTCTCATTATAAAAGGAGCTTCAAAGTATGAATGTTGTTGAGACCAATATTTTGCCTTGGCAAGATTTGGTGTGGATATCAAACCATGGCATTTGGATTGGTTAGGATAAGTAGAAAGAATTTTGTTTTGAATAACAGATATAACTTTTCGTCTAATTATAAACGTTAGCTAGGGCCATGGATTTGATTCCTTACAATGTTGGTGGAATTATTGGTGAGGCCAATTTCTAGTCTTGGCACGGCTTAGTGTAAGTTAAAATCAGATTGAACCATAAACTTTGGGCTAGTAAGGGTATATAAAATGAATTGCACCTGACCAATGGTTATAGTTTTTGCCTTAGTAATAAGCATTGGATCCGGGACAGTGCACTGCGTGAATAAATCCTTTCATATGATGTGAGGTAATAAGAGTGAATATCAATTATCCACATATAAATCAACAATGATGGGAAAATGTATTAAAAAAAAAAATTGATTAGAAAAGATAATGTCAACACCTATCATATTAGAAGATCAATTTCGATGCATTGCATGGGATGTGTAGAGCACAAGTATTTAATGATTTTGCAATGATGGAGAGAGGGGGAATTTGTTATTCGTCCATTCTATCCCATGGTGACACGTGTCTTGTCCGTTGAGTTGGGTCGGTTCACCTTCTTCAATCTTCATTTAAACTCCATGGGTTCAAAATGGATATTTTCCCATGAAATCGAGTTAGTAATCTGGGTTTACTGCTAATGGGTTGATGGGCTTGGGGTTAACAACTTAAATATAATTTGGTCTTTGTGACAATGGACTTGCTCATTCTCCAACGGTTTAAGGAAATGTTTTCTATTTTCATCTTCCGTTTTTACTAAAATTTATAAAAATTTCACCTTGTTTATATTTTGTTTTCTTTTTTTAATATTTCTACAATAAATAGTGAAAACAAATTATTCTCACTACGTTTCGTGCAAGATTTAAAAACAGGAATTAAATAGTAACATTTTTATTATTAATAGTAAAAATAGAAAATAAAATAAAATTGTTAAACAAAACTATTCCTGAAATTGAAAATGCAAATTAATTTTGAAAATTTTAAAAGAATGTTGAAATGTGCGGTCAATGTAACTTTGTTCTCGTATGCATAATTTGACTAGCCGTAAATTTCAAGGTTCACTTTTTTGCCATTTTATCTTCAGCTATACTATATATATGGAAAAAAAGTGTGTATCAAAATTTTTTTTTTTGATAACAAGTGTGTATCATTTAAAGGATGTAAAGTTGTGTCATTTTAATTGAGAGAAAAATATAAATAAAGGAGAAGAGAGAGTAGACAAAAAAATATAAAGGTGTGGGTCTCACCTCTTTGTGAGAGTGAGATTTTAAAAGGACAAACACTTTTCTTTATATATATTTATGGGGTTTATCATCTATCATTTAACATGACCACAAAATATTTCCTACACACACAACATTTTGTGGGGCCCGCAGCAAAAAAAAAAAACTCCGGCACGCAAAACGAATCTCTATAACATAACACAATCACTTTTCCTACAATATAACTCTTATAAAACCCATATTTATGTATGCAGTCAACATGTTTTCGTTTATCTCTTAAAATTTTATACACGCAGTGCCGGAGCCGGGCTCCAATTTGAGCTCGGGCCTAAAAGTTATGTGTATTTTTTTTAATATTAGTTAGTTCATATCATAATATATTTAAATTATATTAAACACAAAACATCTGAGCAAGCAGCACTAAGAAGAGTTATAATTTTTTAAATATTTTTAATTTTACTAAAAATAAATGTTTTTTTTATACAAGTGGAAATTAGACAGATAACATGCTACAACTTACCCAAATCTTTCACCAAAAATATTTTAAGTTCTACATAGGGCCAAATTATAATTTTAATCCAGGTCAAATTATAATTAATTATATAATTATATATAATAACTACAATTTATTAAAATTTAATACGGGCCAAGGCCACGCCCATAATAGACGTGGCTCCGCCACTGGATACACGCGTAATGTTGAGGGACATAATAACAAAAATTATATGAATGGTAATAACTTATTACCAAGGGTGGATGATTTTCTTTTTTATTTCTTTTTCTTTTTGGGGCTAATGAGACTAGGAAGTAAAAATCATGTGTGAGGACTAGAAGTTCATGACAAACAAAAGGAATCAATATTTGATCTAATTCTCTGTTTGGGGTTAAGAAGAACCTTAATCACAGAAATTCTTTGGCGATATTCTTATTTTCAGGCAGATAATGCCAAAACTTCTAATATTGAAAGAGCAATCAAACTTTGTTTCTTGCTTGTATGAAAAAATGATGCATTGCAATCTATGTAGCACCGACACTGACACGGGACACGTGACACGATACGACACGACACTCCGACACGTTAATTCTAAAAAATGTTAGATTTCGACACGTTAGGACACGTTTTGATATTAAATAATATTTTTAATTTATGTGGTGTATATTGTATTTAATATTCAATAATTTAATAAAAAAATGAATCTATACTTACAATATTCATAAATTTTGCAAAAAAACATAAGATATCTCAAATATTTATATTAAACTCAATAAAATAGTAATCGTAATCCAACGACTTTAATAGTTAGAACTAAAAACTCAACGCAATATAACCTTTAAACCTTTTTTTGAATTTCTATAATGTGTGTTGGAGTATCGGGGAGTGTCCGAGTGTCCGAGAGTGTCGGACACGACACGTCAAAGTTTTTGAAGTGTCGATGCTTCATAGATTGCAATTGACTTGACAACACCCATTAGCGTTCTTGCAATCTATGTTGCAAAGTCTGTATCACTAAATTCAACATGATCAATGGTTAGATTATGAAATCATAAACCATGACTAGGAGTAACAAGGAAATATTTGGAGATTATTTTAACTATGATTAAGTGATATTCATGAGTACTTGACTGAGACCCAAAAAACAAGTAAACACTAAACATGATATATATGGTCTAAAGGTGCTTAAGTAATATAACGCGCAAACCATACCTACATTCTATCTTTTATCATTTGTGTTGGGTTAGTAACAACTTCTATTTGCAAAAGCAAAGTAAATCTGTAAGACCGAAATTGAAAGAAATAGAAAGAAAATAACACAGAGAACACAAAGCAATTTTAACGTGGAAAATCCCCTCAAAGTGAGGAGTAAAAATCACGGGACCACAAAGTCCAAGAAAACTTCTACTATGAAAGTAGGATTACAATGGTGATCTCTCTAGTACAAGAATAGAAGTTTACACACAAACTTCTCACCACTAAAGATGGTTCACAACAAAACTATCTCTCACTTGGAGAATTTCTCTCACCTATGTGGTGGAACTCCCTCTCTCTCTCTCATAAGTGGAACACTCTCTAATTGCTATCCGATGCAATTAGGATACTGAGATTTTTATTTCTGAAGAGATGATGAACTATTGAGAGATGCTTGGTATTTATAGGCAAGCAATGTTGCTTCCTTTTTCCCTTCCGCGTGTGCTTTCTACAATTGCTATAGTATCGTTGCCTCCAAATGAATAGTATTGGCATGTAAGCATTAAAAAAAAGCTTATGTGCCTAATATGTTGAAACATGAAGATGCTGCTGACATATAATTTAGGAAGAAAAATCCAACAAATCTCCCCCTTTCGGACTTAATTAGACGGGGTTATAATGTCGGCACCTTTACAACAGTCTTCGAACTTCCATGTTGGAACTGTCTTGGGCATCATATCCGACCAGTTAAGGTTGGTATGCACTTTGTCAAGCTGTAGAAACTTCTCTTCTATCACATCTCGGATCCAGTGATAGCGCACATCTATGGGCTTTGATTGTGCATGGAAATTTGAACTCTTCGCTAAGTGTATAGCACTCTGGCTATCACACTTCAGCACATATTTCTCCTGACTGTGGCCTAGCTCTTATAGGAAACTCTTCATCCATACTAGCTCCTTGCAAGCTTTTATTGCAGCAATATACTCGACCTCGGTAGTAGATATGGCAACACACTTTTGGAGTTTGGACTGCCAGAAAATAACTCCTCCTGCAAAAATAGTCAGGTAATCTGTGGTTGACTTCCTTGAGTCACCATCTCCATCCAGGTCAACATTCGAGTAGGCTTTTAACTCGGGTTTTCCTATCCCAAAGTACAAATATTTATTTACTATACCTTTGAGATATGTGAATATCCATCTAACGGGATTCCAACGCTCCCTGCCTGGATCCGATAGAAACTGGCTTACAATTCTGACTGCATAAGCAAGGTCGAGCCTTGTGCATATCATGGCATACATAAGGCTGCTTACGGCTGACTAATATGGAACCTTTGACATCTCATCTCTTTCTTCATCACTGGTTGGACTTTGCTTCTGAATCAACTTGAAGTGTCCAACCAGAAGAGTACTAGCCATTTTGGATTGGCCTATGTTGAACCTATTCAGGATTTTCTCTATGTACTTCTCCTGAGATAACCACAACAACTTCTTTAAGCAATCTCGGACAATCTTCATCCCGAGTATCTGTCTTGCTGAGCCTAGATCTTTCATAGCAAATGACTTGCTCAAGGCTTTCTTGAGAGCATTAATCTTTCCCATATCTTTTTCCACTATCAGCATATCATCTATATAAAACAAGAGGATGATAAAGTCGTCATTGTCATACCTCTTGATGAACACACAATGGTCTGCTTGAGTCTTCTTGAAGTCATGCAGAATCATGAAAGATTCGAACTTTTTGTACCATTATCGGGGTGCTTGCTTCATGTCGTACAAACTCTTCTTAAGTCGGCGTGCCCAGATGTTCTTTACTTGGAACTTCAAAACCTTCTAGATGCTCCATGTATATTTCTTCTTCCAAGTCTCCATGAAAAAAGTTGTCTTCACATCAAGTTGTTAGACCTTCAAGTCTTGAGTGGTTGTTATTGCTAGAACAGTTCGGATCGACATCATCTTCACCACTAGTGAGAATATCTCTTCAAAGTCTATGTCTTTCTTCTGGTTGCACTCTTTCACCACAATTCAAGCTTTATATCTCGGTTTTGGGTTATTCTCCTCCACCTTGAGTTTGTATACCTATTTGTTCTTCAAAGCTCGTCTGCCCTTTGGTAACTCGACCAGATCAAAGGTGTGATTCTCTTGTAAGGATTTTATCTTGTCTTGCATGGATTTCTCCCACTCTTCCTTTTCAGCACCGGTCACTTCCTCTTCATAACTCTGGGGCTCTTCTTTTTCTACAATAACTGTGTAATCGTCTATAGTGTATTTGGTGGAAGGGTGTCGAACTCGGACATATTGCCAAGTTTGTGGTTATACCTTGAAACCCGATTTTTCTATTTCATCTCAGACTTCTGGTTGTTCTGATTCTTTTTCACCTTTAACTGGTGGCTCTTCTTGTTGTCTTCCCTCCTTAGTGTTATGTTGATTAGGTTCCCCCCTCGCTTCAGTTCGAATACGGGAGACGAGATCTTCTTGACGAACTACAGCTTGGACCTTGGGTCTTTGTATGTCCTTAATTGTCTGATCATCTAAGAACACTACATCTCGGCTTCTCACAACCTTCTTGTTGATGGGGTCCCAAAGACGATAACTGAACTCATCTTTTGGTGAGTCGAGATAAACACACTCCTTGGTCTTTGCATCCAGCTTTGCTCGTTCATCCTTCGGAATGTGCACAAATGATCGACATCTAAATACCTTCAGATGCTCGTACCTTGCCTTTCTACCCATCCAAACTTCTTGTGGGACTTCTCCTTCCAAAGGACTTGAAGGTGACAAATTTATCAAGTCGACTGCAGTTTTGACAGCTTCTCCCCAGAATACCTTAGGAAGCTTAGCATGTGACAACATACTTTGGACTCGCTCTTCAATGGTTCGATTTTTCCTTTTGGCTACACCATTCAACTGAGGTGTCATTGGAGGTGTCTTCTTTAGCCTTATACCTGCCGCCCTGCAGTACATCTCGAATGGACCTCAGTATTCTCCACCGTTGTCAACTCGAACGACTTTTAGCTTCCTGTCGGTCTCTCTTTAAACCCTTGCATGTGACTCCTTGAATGCTTGGAGTTCTTGGTTTTTTGTATTTAGCAAGGACACCCACACTCTTATGAGTGGTCATCAATGAATGTGACAAAATAATATGCATCACCTAGAGATTTCTCTGACATAGTACATACGTCAGTATGGACAAGATCAAGAACATACCTTCTTCTTCTAGGCTGGTCAGGCCTTCTCAATGAAACTCGGCATTTCTCTCCAGCTAAGCAGTATTTGCATGTTTTCGGAAGTTGACCTTTAAAGTTCAGCAACAGTTCCTTCTTGGTGAGAATTTGTAGACCTTTCTCACTCATGTGTCCGAGTTTCTTGTACCAAAGCTCCAGACTCGATTCATCCTGAATAGTATTGATCTCTTCAGTGCCGATCTTCCCTTGCATGATATAAAGAGATCCTTATTTCTTACCTCGAACTACCACCAAGCTAGCTTTGGTGACTTTTCATCTTCCTCCACCAAAGTAGTTTATCAGCCCGCCTTCACCGAGCTTACATGCCGAGATGAGGTTGAGTCGCATATCAGGAACATGTCTGACCTCCTTCAGAACCACTCTACATCCCATGTCAGTCATCATCGTGACTTCTCTAACTCCCATTATCTTGCTGGTAACCGATCACCTATCTTCACGATAACAAAGTCATCGCCTTGATATGATGAGAAAAGCTCCTTGTGGAGTGTGACATGAAAAAATGCTCCTGAATGTACAATCCATGAACAGTCATCTTATGCAACATTAAGATAACTATCCTCATTGATTAGGAAGACATTAGCCTCGGGTTTGACTGCTAGGGCTGAGGTACTAGGGCTGAGGTACTATGTCCTTCTTTTTTCTTTTGATCTATCTGGTCTGGCTTCACGGTGCCATTCTTTTGATCTTTTTTGAGCGTTCGACATTCGAACTCCCTGTGACATGGCTTCCCACAATAGTAGCATGTCAAGTCGGATCTCGGCTTTGACCGTCCTCGAGACTTATCTCGACCTCGACTTTTACTCCTTCCTCGATGTTCCATCCTCCCGCAGTTCTCGAAAACATTGGCCTCGTGTTGGCTACTCATCCCTTGTTATTTCCTTCTGGCCTCTTCATTCAACAGGTTGTCTACAACTGAGTCCTTGGTCAGTTTTCCTTCTGGGACCTAGTTACTGAGCGTCACCACCAAAGTATCCCAACTCTCTGGCAACGAGCTGAGTAGCAAAAGTGCTTGCAACTCGTCATCAATCTTCATGTCAATCTTTATTAATTGATTTACGAGCCCTTTGTATTTGTTCAAGTGCTTGATCATGCTTTGTCTATCCCTATAGACCAACTTCACACGTCAACGCACCAGGGCTGCTTTGTTGCGCGTCTTCTTCTTCTGAATCGGAGATTCCAACTTTGTCCACAACTTATAAGCGTTTGTGTAGGTTGACACATGCTCGAACAAGCTCTTGTCACTATACTTGCGGATCACAGTGACCGCCTTCCAGTTGAGGAGATTTTACTCTTTATCATTCTTCCCTTCTGGCTTGTCTGCACGTAGAAAGGGTTCATATAGATCTTTGCAATAAAGATGGTCCTCCATCATGGGTTTGTAGTATGAGTAGTTCATTGTAGTGAGTTTGAACATATCACCATCACGTGTTAAGGCACCTTCCATCTCTGACTTCACAGAGCCCTTGATCTAAGAGCACTAATACTACTATTACGTTAGTAACAACTTCTATTTGCGGAAGCGAAGAAAATCTGTAAGATGGAAATTGAAAGAAGTATAAAGAAAATAACACAGAGAACACAAAGCAATTTTAACGTGAAAAACCTTCTCAATGTGAGGAGTAAAAATCACGGGACGAAAATCCAAGAAAACTTCCACTATTAAAGTAGGATTACAATGGTGATCTCTCTAGTACAAGACTAGAGGTTTACACACAAACATTTCACCACCATGGATGGTTTACAACAACACTATCTCTCACTTAGAGGATTTCTCTCACCTATGTGGTGGAACTCTCTCTCTCTCTCATAAGAGGAACACTCTCTAATTGCTATCCGATGCAATTAGGATACTGAGATTTTTATTTCTGAAGGGATGATGAACCGTTGAGAGATGCTTGGTATTTATAGGCAAGCAATTTTGTTGCCCTTTTTCCTTCCGCGTGTGCTTTCCGCAATTGCTTAATATCATTGCCTCCAAATGAATAGTATTGGCATGTGAGCATTAAAAAAAAAGCTTATGCGCCTAATATGTTGAAACATGAAGATGCTGCCGACATATAATTTAGGAAGAAAAATCCAACAATTCGGTATAGCAAAAAATACCTCATGGTTTTGTTGAAAGACTCTCAAGTATAGTCACTAGTTTTCCCTTTTTCATATAAACCGTTTTCAAGAGTTAAATTCTCATTAGTTAGTTAATGAAGATACATAATTAAAGTTGAATCATATCCCCCAAAACAGCATTGTGAACTATTGATTTCAAGGAATTAAAAAAATGTTCTTTATTTGGCCCTAAATTTAAGTGTGAATGATAAAGTTCCACCTTGGAAATGAATGGGTTAAACATGAAACATATAATTGAAAGGACCCATAAACCTAATGTTTTAAGATTTTGGATTAAGATATAATGTTGAATATTGTGAATTGCTGCATTGATCATAGTTCTCCCCCTACCATGGGCTTCCCTCATAGAAATCTCTAGCTTTAGTTTTCTCATTTTAACCGCATACTTTGGTCAAATGTAATAACAAGGTCTTCAAATCTATTGAGCGAAACTATAGATCATGGAAGTGCAACAAAAAAGCAAGACTTTGACGCATTAAAAAAAACCCCATTTTGAACAAGATCAAGACACTCAAGTTGAGGGGGGAAAATTAATGTAACTAAATCTTTCGTTTTTGACTAAATGATGATAATTTAGTTGGCGCATGAGAGTTGAGCAGATGAGGATAAGAGCATGTGTTTGATCCTTCCCAATATAATCTTTAAGAGGAATTTAAAGTCTTAATGCTAAACTCACCTCGAACTTCGAATTAGTCCGTAGAGAACCTATGGGATTACAGGGAGATAAATCCAAAGAAAAAAAAATCTTTCACTTTTGTACTCTATTAGTTTTATTGTTGAAAGTTTTAAGGGAGTTGTGGTATTTCTAAAACTTGTTTCTTCTTTATTTCCTTCCTAGTTTGTAGAAGTGATATGGGATAGTCACCCGTTACTTTGCACTCATAGATCTTTGTTTCCTCTCTTTACTCGATTAATGAATATTTATTTTTTTTATAAAAGAAAATAGAACAGATTTATGTAACTATTATTTCATGGTTCCTCGTAAGTAGTGGGAGAATGTGTAGATGTGTTGATTATGAGTCACGTAAGAGGGAGAATAAATTGCTAGAAATCGTTAAATCTGCCCCCTATTACCGATTTCAGGGATGTTCAGGGATGTTAAAAATGAGGAGGGATATTCTTACTACCAAATTTTTCCACTACCGACTTACTACCTATCTGATCACCATTGGATCAACATTTTCTATCTCTTCATAAATCTTTTAGTATTCTCTCTCCTTGATCCAATGATGATTAGATTGGTAATAAGTTGGTAATGAAAAATTTTGGTAGTCAAAATATCATCCCCGTTAAAAATATGTAAAATTGAGCAACGATGTCTTTACACTCTACTTTTAAATGCTTCCATGTAATGAGTGAAGTGGTTCAGTTGCATATTAGCAATTGAATCACTTAACTTTTCTTCTAACAAATCTTACATGTCACATTCATTCCTTACAAAGTAAATTTGAGTAAAGAGGAAACACATTAAAAAGATGGTTCATTAACTGGGCGAAATTGATTAATAATTGTCTGTGTAGAGGAAAACACAAATTTGGGGATTCTGATATCACAATTTTGAACTCAAGAATATTAACATATAATAACATAGAGATCTCTTACTTTTCCTGGTAAATCCCTTTTCAAAAATTTAACCGATAAATAAAAAAATTTGACTGTACACATGGGCACATACATGAGAGAGAAATGATACATGCCTATAAAAATACTTCACATAACCCTTACATTCAATAAATTAGTGATATCGGAAAAAGAAAAAAAAAAAAAAATAGTAGCTGAGATATTTTGGGTTAGGTTTAAAGCAATGGCTTTAAAAAGAAAAAAGAAAAATACCAATCACTCAATTATTGAATGTGAGGGTTATATTAAACTATTTTTCTGCGCATGTTCCATTCCTCTAAATGAAAATATGAAATATAAGTTACAATACATCAACAACACAACTAACTTTTACTCGAACAAAAATCTTCATTCTTGCTATCCTGACAAATATCTGATAGCAACAACTGTTCCTGAATACGAGCTGCAAGCTGAGATACTTTCTCATCATCTAAATTAAGGGGGCGCCTTAGCAAACTCTATAAACAAGGAACTTTATTATTGATTAGTACTCACAGTACATAATTATCTGATGGATATCACATCAAACTTTGAAAAGGAAATGAAATATTACCTCAGAAGCCCATAAACAATCATATGCTTTACGGGGAATTATGTGGATATGAGTCTGAAATGCACACATTTTATAGCACAATAAGCCATTTGTAGAATATAGAGAGCAAAGTAAATGTGTGATTCCATAAAAGTACAAGTTACAATATAGAAGATCTAAAATCTTACATGAAATATTACTTGGCCAGCAGCTGCTCCGTTGTTAACCAACAGATTGAAAGAATCTGCAGAATTACAAACATCCTATGAAACTCCATGGTGTGAGATATAATGTCATACAGAAGTATCAAAAGTGTAGAGGATCGACAGGGCTGATATGAAAATAACAATATGTAGGGTAATTATAATTTTCTTCAAACCAGCAACAACTCAAAAGTTTCATATCCTGCATTAGAAATGGTTAAACTAGAAAGATCCATAGAAACAACATTATCAAACAGGAATCTAGTTATGCACAGAAGTTAATGATTTTGCCTCATCGTTGCCAGAAAAGGCATAGCGAGGTATCTATCAGATATCTACCAGCAGAGTTTGCCTCAAATGAGTGTTTTCTATTGAAATATTATAGTCTAATCCATATAAAAGAAGAAAACCTAGCAAAGAGCAGATAAAAGTTCAAGTCTTTAAGTACATACTGCAGCCAGTAGCCTTCATGATTGCAGTGCTAATAAAGGGAACTTTTGAACACATTGCGGCTACCACCTGTACCATAAGCCAATTAGGCTAGGAAAATAAACAAGACCATTGTTTGACATTAACAAAAAATATTTAAATTGATTAAACACACAGGTACACCATTTTACTCTTGCACTTTAGGGCCGACCCAGTTTAAATACCCACTTCGTGAGTGTCTGGGGAAGGAAATACTCTAGGCAGTCTTTCCCCTGCTTTTTGCAGAGAGACTGATTCGAACCCGCGACCTGACACACCACGGCAAGCAAGCTTACCGCTGAGCCAAGCCGGCCCTTCACGAAGCAACAAATTTAGCAGTGTTTTCAAGCTCGATGAATTGCAAGAATGAAATAAAAGAGGAGAAATATGATGGAGGACCCATGGTTACAAAGGTGTACACAGGAAGAAAAGGTGCAAAGCAGGGAATCATTCTCAACCAGCACATGGTTAATGTGGATAAAAATGGGGTGGGAATGAGAGAATGGAGTCTGTTAGAGAGAGTTAGTTATTTAGGGAGTGGGAAGGATCAGAATAGGCAGTTTTGGAGTGAGGTAAATTTGGTCATAGCTTAGCGCTCTGAGAGGGAGAGCACTAACCTCTCGAATGTCAGTATTGTATTTTTGTTTTTCTTCATATAAATATGATACGGACCCATGTGGTTGAAATAGGGCCCAAGCCCATGCAGGTCTAGTTGTTGAATCAGATAGCTGATAGTTTGTTAGGAAGGGAAGGATCTGGAAGGGATGTGTAACTGAAAACGGGCGAGAAAGTTAGCTGTATAAAAGGGAGGTATGGGAAGCATGAAGGCATCATCTTGGATTTGGAATAGGCTTGGAACTTGGGAGAGTCTAGAGCCTCTCGAATTGCTCTAAGAACTATCTTTTCCTTTCTGCATTTACCTCTTTTCTTATTGTATTGAGTCACTGTGTTATTGTTCTTCCATTGTTGTCATTGTAGTTAGGATTACTTGTCTCTGTAGATTGTAATAGTTGTTGAACACTGCTCAGTTTACTCTTAATATACTGTCCACAATAGTATTTCATGAATTGTGCTACGATTTTGGTGCTGTTTCTGTCAATGAAATTGTTGGTTTGTATCAATTGGTATCAGAGCTCTCTGATCTAGGGGGCTTTGAACCACAAAATTCAAAAAAAAATGAGAAATCAATTTCATCAGATGAAGATCCCTTTGTTTTCTGGTGAAGAAGATGTATATGAATGGTTAAATTGGATAGAGTGGTACTTTCGCAAAAATGGTAAACCAGAAGTTGCGTGGCTATCCCAAGTGAGAAGAGCTTTGCGGGGAGAAGCTTGGGACTGGTATTTTTGGTGGAAGTTTGAGACTAAGGAATTTTCCTGGTCACGATTCCGAGCGGATATAGCCCAACAATTTCTACAGTTTGCTGAGATGGAGAAGGTTACAGAAGAAAAAAAATCTAAAAGAAGAAAAAGAAGAAAGGGAGAGGCAAGTCGAAGAAAACCATAGAGAGATTCTCAGACTCCTTGATGAGATTCTTCAAAACACCAAGCGTCGATCCAGAGAACGATCATGCACAAGAAGGTGGGGCAAAAGTTTTAAGGAGGAAGTTGATCTGGAATTTTTGAAATCAAAATCCGAGATCGTAAAAGAGGAAGCTCTTGTGGAAGATGCACAACAAACATCATTCACGAAACCAGATTTGGGCTATTGTATGGAGAAGAAATTTCTGAACAAAAAAGAAGAAGGAGAACAGTCCCCTATGAATGGTGTGCAAGTGGCTATGTCAACACAGCCCACGGAGTTGGATCTTCTTGAGCATGAGGAGGAGTTGCCCTGGTGCTGCTATGAACAACATCAACAAACGTGTAAAGAATCGAAGATGGAGAAGCGAAATAGTTCTGGATTGGAAAGAGACACACGACGCAGCAATAAGCATGGAGGAAAATTACTGATGCGTGAAGAAGAAGAGCAAGAAATCAAATCTGGGTTGGTATTGGGTCAAGTTATAAACCCGGTCCAAATTAATGACAAGTTATTTCCAGCCAAATTAGAAGGGAATGACATATCTGATTTATATAGAGATTGAGCTTGTAATCCCATGAATATGCCTGAGCTAAGTGAGATAAAAAAATATGGTCACCGTTTGAGCAAGTTGGGCTGGACCATCAAAGAACATAGGCCCATTGAGTTAATTAGGGATCCATTGGTATATTCTACTTCAAAATTGCGAACCATCTTCTTTTTGATTTGCAATGGAGACGGTGGCAGGGAACAATACAAGAGCAAAGATTATTGAAGCGATGCTGCTGCCATCGCGGTTCCATGGCAGTCGGAGGAATCGTTAGGATGCATGGAGGTGCGATTAAGGGGTGATCAGTCATCCGAAGGGGTTTTCCTTGTTGGGGTCGAAGGTGAGTTGGAGCCCATGATCACATCAAAGAACCCACTTCATCTCGTCCATAGTCGATCAGAGGTAAAGCAAGGTAAGCAACAATATGGAGACTCCACGGTTATGCCTGAACGAAATTGGCCCATAACACCAAGGTATTGCCTAATAAGCTTGAACAGCATTAACATGCTCTCTCTTCTTCTTCGCGTCAAGGTATCAACACAAGCCAAGATCCTCAATATGAGAAAAGTTGGATTGTTGGCTGTTATGGAAGAGAGATGCTGTCACGTTTGGAATTTTTTTTCATACAAAGATTTTGTAGAAAAAGTCCCAACCCTTCAAAATGCCAAACAACCCATAAGGAACTTTGAATGTGATGAAGTTAGCTTGTCAGAAATTTGTTCTTGTGCTCTTGGAATTTCTGCAAGTTATCTCATGAAGCCATCTTTTGGCACTAAAAATGAGCCATGGGATCCCGGTGGAAGTCACCAAGCTTGATGCGTAGATGGGGCCCTGCAATTCAAACAGTGGGATCCAGGAGGAGAGTTTTTATGGGCTGACCTGCACCTTGAGGACAAGGTGTTTAAAAAGGGGGAGTATTGATACGGACACATGTAGCTGAAATAGGGCCCAAGCCCATGCAGGTCTAGTTGTTGAATCAGATAACTGATAGTTTGTTAGGAAGGGAAGGATCTGGAAGAGATGTGTAACTGAAAAAGGGCGGGAAAGTTAGCTGTATAAAAGGGAGGTATGGGAAGCATGAAGGCATCATCTTGGATTTGGAATAGGCTTGGAACTTGGGAGAGTCTAGAGCCTCTCGAATTGCTCTAAGAATTATCTTTTCCTTTCTGCATTTACCTCTTTTCTTATTGTATTGAGTCACTGTGTTATTGTTCTTCCATTGTTGTCATTGTAGTTAGGATTACTTGTCTCTGTAGATTGTAATAGTTGTTGAACACTGCTCAGTTTACTCTTAATATACTGTCCACAATAGTATTTCATGAATTGTGCTACGATTTTGGTGTTGTTTCTGTCAATGAAATTGTTGGTTTGTATCACAATACAACCACATTTTCCTGCTTTGATGTTATTCTGTTACTGGTGTCTATCAATTTGGCATTGGAGCATTCAATCCAAAGGGCAGTGGGTACGGTATCAACAAGAATGGAGGGCAGATTAGATGAGGTGGAAAAAGGAGTGAAAGAGATAAATGAAAATTTTGGCAGAATGTAGCAACGTCTCGATGGGAAAGATAAAGATGATCAGACAAAATTTGAAGCTATCAAGGGATACATGGTGGAAATTTGGTAGTTCATGAAAGGGAAGGCACCGAGAAGGTCACGTTGGAGTCGCCAATAGTGTTGAATAAACTTTAAATGGTTTGTTAGTTTTATATTTAATAGTCTTAATTAAGCAGTCTTGTGTTTAGGTAAGTGAAAGGCTAAGAGTTGTGAGAAAGTGAAAGGCCAAGAGTTAGAAGAAAATGAGAGGCCAAGAGTTGGAAGTTTAGTTTTGTGGTTTATGGCTATTTTAATGTTTGGTTCATGAAAAGGCAATCTACTGCCTATATAAACTAATCCATATTGTAAGCAACATATCACAGAAAAAAAGAGAAATACAAGTTTTGTTCTCCACAAGAAAATAGTTGTTTTTATTTTAAGTTCTACATTATAGTGATACCACAAATTGGTATCAGAGCTATGGAGAGGGGGAGTGATATGGCACTACCTAAGTTGACGAAGGAGAACTACGAGAATTGGAGCATCCAAATGAAGGCTCTTCTCGGATCCCAGGACGCTTGGGAGAATGTTCAAGTAGGTTTTGTAGAACCACAGGACACTGGAGGCCATTCGGCGGCTCAAACCAAAGCGTTGAAAGAGATGCGTGCAAAAGACAAGCTGGCGTTATTCATGCTCTTCCGAGCTGTAGACGAATCCGGATTCGAGAAGATGGCAAATTGTGAGACCTCAAAGGCAGCCTGGGACATCTTGGCAAATGTCTATAGAGGAGCTAACCGGGTTAAACAAGTCCGGCTTCAAACCCTTCGTGCCGAGTTGGAGGGAATGAAGATGAAGGACACGGAAGGAGTATCCGGGTTCGTTGCCCGGGTTCAAGGAATTGTGAACCAGTTAAAACGGAATGGAGAAGATATACCTGACACCAGAGTGGTGGAGAAAATCTTGAGATCTTTGACAGACCAGTTCGAAAACGTGGTTTGTGCCATAGAGGAGTCCAAGGACCTGTCTACACTCACCATTGACGAGTTGGCGGGTTCCCTTGAAGCGCATGAACAAAGAAAGAAGAAGAAGGAGGAAACTCTTGAGCAGGCACTTCAGACCAAAGCAACAATTAAAGATGAGAAGATGCTCTATTCTCAAAATTTTCGAGGTAGAGGACGTGGCCGCGGTGGACGAGGTACTAGCCGTGGTGGTAGAGGTCGAGGCCGAAGTCAAGAAGTGTATAGTGATGAGGTAGGACAGTCAAATCAACAAAACTGGAGAGGATGAGGACGAGGTCGACGAGGAGGTCGGTCACACTATTCAAACATCGAGTGTTACAAATGTGGAAAGTTTGGTCACTTTGCGAAAGATTGTAACTCGGACAAGTGTTACAACTGTGGCAAAGTCGGACATTTCGCAAGAGAATGCAGAGAGGAGAAAAAGGTGGAGGAGACGTCCAATCTAGCCACAGAAGGCGAGATGAAGGATGGTGTCTTGTTAATGACACACAGTGAAGGAAGTCCAGACGATGATATGGAGTGGTATCTTGACACGGGTGCGAGCAACCACATGTGCGGACATAAGCACTTCTTCAAGGAGATGAGAAAGGTGGAAACCGGACATGTTTCGTTCGGGGATGCCTCAAAGGTTGAGGTAAAAGGCCGAGGTACGATCTGTTTCCTACAAAAGGATGGGTTAATTGGCTCAATTCGAGATGTGTACTATGTACCCGACCTAAAAAGCAATATTTTAAGCATAGGTCAACTGATGGAGAAAGGTTACTCGGTTATTATGAAGGACCGGGTATTGTATTTGAAAGATGAGCGAGGTCGGCTGATAGTTCGGGTTCAAATGGGTAAGAATCGTATGTAGAAACTGAATTTGAAATGTGTACAGGTTGAATGTTTACAAGCCGAGGTGGAAGATAAGGCGTCACTTTGGCATCTCCGGTTTGGTCACCTACATTATGGTGGTCTAACCGAGTTGGCAAAGAAGAAGATAGTGGAAGGGTTACCTGGCATCAACTTTGAAGGAAAGTTTTGTGAGAATTGTGTACTTGGCAAGCATGCCAGGACCATGTTTCAGAAGATGGCAAGATTCCGGGCTAAGCAACCTCTGGAACTAATACATACCGACTTGTGTGGACCCATCAATCCGGGTTCCTTCAGCGGTAAGAAGTATTTTATTTCCTTTATTGATGATTTCTCACGGAAAACTTGGGTTTACTTTCTGAAGGAGAAGTCCGAGGTGTTTGATGTGTTCAAAAGGTTCAAGGTGATGATTGAGAAGGCAACAGGAAGCTATATCAAATTGGTGCGGTCTGACAGAGGTGGGGAATATATTTCAACAGCGTTTATGTCATTTTGTGAGGAACAGGGGATAAGGAGGTTTCTAACAGCACCATACTCACCACAACAGAATGGCGTGGCTGAAAGGAAGAACCGGATTATTCTTGACATGGTTCGGTCAATGCTGAAGAACAAAAGGATGCCGAAGGAGTTTTGGGCGGAAGCTGTGCAGTGTGCTGTGTATGTGCAGAACCGATGTCCACATTCGAGCTTGGATGATAAAACTCCACAGGAAGCATGGAGCGGTCAAAAGCCTTCAGTGGCTCATCTCAGAGTTTTTGGCAGTGTAGCCTATGCACACATACCGGACCAGCTCAGAACCAAGCTCGAGGATAAAAGCAAGAAATATGTTTTTATTGGATATGATGAAAAAACAAAGGGGTATAAGCTGTTTGACCCCGTCAACAAGAAAGTCATAGTAAGCAGAGATGTAAAGCTCAATGAAGCAAATGAGTGGGATTGAAACAATTCTTCTGAGGTAAACTTTGAAGACGGAATCTCAACACAAATTATCAACCCGGCAAGTCTTGAAGCTTCTGATGATGAAGACGAGGTACGACAACCCAGGATGCGAAGCATACAAGACATATATGAGTCAACAAGTGAGGTACATTTTGTTTGTCTTCTTGCAGACTCTGAGAACATAAGTTTTGAAGAAGCCATCCGAGATAAGAAATGGCAAGATGCCATGGATGAGGAGATAGAAGCCATTGACCGAAATAACACATGGGAGTTAGCCGAGCTACCAGAAGGAAGTCGGCCCATTGGAGTGAAGTGGGTGTTCAAGAAGAAGATGAATGCTCAAGGGGAGATAGAACGATATAAAGCTCGGCTAGTTGCAAAAGGTTATAAGCAGAAGGCTGGAATTGACTATGACGAGGTGTTTGCCCCTGTTACAAGGATGGAGACAATTCGGCTCCTCATCTCACAGGCTGCTCAATACAGATGGCCAATGCATCAAATGGATGTAAAGTCGGCATTTCTGAATGGTGTTCTTGAAGAAGAAGTTTATGTGGAACAACCGCCGGGCTACATGAAGGTAGGAGAAGAGAAGAAGGTGCTGAGATTGAAGAAAGCACTTTACGGGTTGAAGCAAGCACCACGGGCATGGAATGCTCGTATTGACAAATATTTCAAGAAAAATGGACTTGAACAATGTCCATATGAACATGCTGTTTATGTCAAGAAAAATGGAGGAGACTTGTTAATTGTGGCTCTTTTTGTTGACGACCTCATTTTTATGGGAAACAATGCCAAGATGATACAAGAGTTCAAGAGCACAATGACAAGAGAGTTCGAAATGACAGATCTCGTTTTTATGAAGTTCTTTCTTGGTTTGGAAGTAAAACAAAATGAGAAGGGAATCTTCGTGTCACAGGAGGCTTATGCAAAAAAGATTTTAAAGAAGTACAAGATGGAAGATTGCAACCCAGTTTCAACACTAATGGAACCCGGTTCAAAACTCTCTAAGTTTGATGGAGGAGACCGTGTTGATGCAAGCAAGTACAGAAGTTTGGTGGGAAGCCTACGTTATCTCACATGCACGAGGCCGGATATCTCGTTGAGTGTCGGCATAGTAAGTCGGTTCATGGAGGAGCCGAGATACACACATTGGAAGGCGGTAAAGAGAATTCTGAGGTATGTTCAAGGTACAGTTTCACACGGGTTACACTACTCGAGCTCGGCAAAATACAAGTTGATTGGATATTCTGACAGTGATTGGTGTGGAGACGTAGATGATCGAAAGAGCACGGCTGGTTATGTGTTTTTCATGGGCAACACGGCATTCACCTGGATTTCGAAGAAGCAACCTATTGTGACACTGTCGACATGTGAAGCTGAATATGTAGCTGCATCTTGGTGTGTTTGTCATGCAATGTGGCTCAGGAATTTGCTAAGCAAGTTGGAGGAAAAACAAGTCGGCCAAACTGTGATCCGAATTGACAATAAGTCGGCTATAGAGCTAGCCAAGAACCCGGTAAATCATCAAAGAAGCAAGCATATTGACGTCCGATTTCACTTCATCCGGGATCAAGTAAAGGAAGGAAATGTGGAGCTAACACACGTGACCAGTCAAGAGCAAGTCGGGGACATCTTCACAAAGCCACTGCCGACGTTGCTGCTCAACAATTGCAAGAAGATGCTTGGGATGAAAGATGGCAGAACCATTTAAGTTTATGAAGGAGAATTGTTGAATAAACTTTAAATGGTTTGTTAGTTTTATATTTAATATTCTTAATTAAGCAATCTTGTGTTTAAGTAAGTGAAAGGCTAAGAGTTGTGAGAAAGTGAAAGGCCAAGAGTTGTGAGAAAGTGAAAGGCCAAGAGTTGTGAGAAAGTGAGAGGCCAAGAGTTAGAAGAAAATGAGAGGCCAAGAGTTGAAAGTTTAGTTTTGTGGTTTATGGCTATTTTAATGTTTGGTTCATGAAAAGGCAATCTACTGCCTATATAAACTAATCCATATTGTAAGCAACATATCACAGAAAAAAAGAGAAATACAAGTTTTGTTCTCCACAAGAAAATAGTTTTTTTTATTTTAAGTTCTACATTATAGTGATACCACAAATAGTGATTAACATAGAAACCCTAGAGAAAGAAAACAGTGAATCAAGGAGAAGTGAGAGCAGGACCGAAGAACATAAACAAAGTAGAATCTAGCTGCAAGGATGGAGACGGTCCACCAGAGAAATTCAAGCTGATAAAATGGAATTACCAGTGTTTTCCGGTGAAGATCCGGGAGGGTGAATAACCTGCCGGAAAGATATTTCTAGTTGAACCAGAGTGATGGTTAAAAATTGTTGTTTGAAGTTGTTCATGGCTGATTAGGGTTTGATTAAATCATGAACCTATGATGTTGTTTTAAGTGATTTAATGTTCTTTGGTGGTGGTTTATTGATTTTAAGCTAAACTATGCATGTTTAAAATTAAAATAAACAAAAAGGTGATGTCTATACAAAGAGGCCGATTAGGCCAAGAGAGAGTAAAGTATGCACATCATGTTTATGATAAAAGTCCAAAGTGAAACTAGGGTTTTTAAGTGAAATAATGATGGTTGGTTCAATAGAAAATGAGTGGAAGTTAAAAGGTAAATTTATGAACCTTAATTAAAGGCCATTTGGCCATACACTCCATAAATCATGAAGATTAATGTTTGGATCATAAGAATATGTTTAAAGGGTGATTGAGGTATGTTTAATTAATAAACAAAGAGTTTTGAATGGATGGAAATTGGTTTATCTATAAAAGTGTTTAGAAATAAAAGCCTTAAGTTGCTGTAAAAATTCTGCTTGACAGAGCATATCTCACTCGTTTTTTGAAGTCGCATAATTGATTCATCAATTTGATAACCTCTTCACAAAATCAAAAAGGGTAACAGTGGACCCTGCCAAGGTCAAACACGTGGTGGATTCACCACTACCCGAAGACCTCAAGGAATTACATGGTTTTCTGGGAATCACAAGTTATTACTGAAGATTTGTCAAAGGCTATGGGAAGCTTGCAACCCAATTAACTCAATTGCTAAAGAAAGATGCTTTTCATTGGAATGATGATGCCACCAAAGCTTTCCATAATCTCAAGGAAGCTATGGTAAGTGCCCCCGCATTGACTACGCCTAATTATTCTATAGAGTTCGTTTTAGAGACATATGCTTTAGGGAAAGGATTGGCAGTAGGCCAATATCTTATTGGATTCAAACGTTATCCCCAAGATCACAAGATTGATGGCAATAGTACTGGCAGTTCAAAAGTGAAGGCATTATTTGCTTGGAATGCATTTTGAAGTCAAAACCAATCAGAAAAGTTCGAAGCATTTGTTGGAATAGTGCCACGTTAATGCAAAACAGCAGAAGTGGGTTATGAAACTACTTGGATATGACTTTGAAATCATCTATAAACCATGGGGAGCCAATAGAGCTGCAAATGCATTATATTTTAGGCAGGTTGACCCGCCAACCCACCATAAAACGGGATGGGTTGGGCTTTTCAACCCACATTTAAAGGGCAGGGTGGGATGAGCCTATCCGTTTTGCCACCTCTATGTTCAGCACTTTCTGCAGTCCTTCGAATAATGGAGAGGACCTGGACAATGAGCTATTAGCTGAACCAAAATACAAGGCCATTATACAGGACTTGTTAAAGGATTCAGCCTCCCATGAACACTATCAACTGAGGCAGAGGAATTTGTTTTACAAGGGGAGGACGGTAATTGCACCCACTCCCTATCTATTCCAATTATCATCTTATAGTTTCATGCTACTCCGTTTGGGGGGCACTGTGGGTTTTTCAAAACCTATAAAAGAATTGCAGCGGTCTTATTTTTGGGAAGGAATGAAGAACAGTATTAAGGAGTTTGTAGCTGGATATGTTGACCGCCAAAGGAGCAAATACCAAGCAATGAGACTGATAGGAAACTAATAAGAACAGAGTTCCAAGTCAGGCAATTGACAGAAAACCAACAAGAACAGAGCACAATTCTCTGTATAACCTCTTTGTATATTGATATTTCTTAATGATAAAGGAATTGGTACTGGAACAGCACTACATGGTTCTCCATAGTTCTGCTATGGATCAGTGTTTACAAGAAAGAAATATTGAGAGTTGCCCTTGCAACCTCCTGGAAAGATTCTTACTAACAGACCCCTTGGTAACCACCCTCACCTCTCACCCCACTACTAATACTCTTCTCTAACAACCTTACCAATTGCTATTCGTTTCCTTCCTCTAACATAATGTCTGACTCAGCATTAGTTTGTTGCTTTGCTTGGGCTTCAATTCGAGCCCGCCTCCTAGTTGGGTCTCTCACATAAACCTTACTTAGGTGGGCCTTACGCAATTGAGCTCTATCAATACTCCCCCCCACCTTAAGCACCTTGTCCTCAAGGTGGAGTTCGGGAAACTGAGCATCCAATGTGACAAAGTTCTCCCAAGAATTTTCAAATGTAGGTAAGCCGTGCCATTGAACCAGAACTTGCACATTACCTTGCGCATCCCTGCGCCAATTCAGAATGTCTGCAGGCTTCCCATTGAGCTCCCATTCCTCGGTCAGCACCACCGGTAGTGGTTGATGATGCTGGGTAGTCTGATCAGCCTTTTTCAACAAAGAAACGTGAAAAACTGGATGAATCTTACAACCCACTGGTAATTCCAGCCGATAGGCAGCCGTGCCTATCTTTTCAGTGACCGAAAAAGGTCCATAAAAACGAGGACTCAACTTCTCATTGATTCGGGTAGCTAATGATTTCAACCTATATGGCTGAAGGCGAAGATATACCGTGTCCCCCACTTCAAATTGGACATCTCTCCGATGCTTATCCGCTTGAATTTTCATTCTATTTTGGGCCTTTTCCAAAGAAGCTTTCAACTCGTCCAAAATACTTTCCCTTTCTGCCAACAAAGAAGACACTGCATCCACCTTGAGGAAACTATTTCCCACCTTTAGTAAATGAGGCGGATCAATCCCATAGAGGGCCTTGAAAGGGGTGGTACCTGTGGACTCCTTGTACGTCGTATTATACCAAAACTCAGCCCAATGGAGCCACCTAGGCCAACACCGCGGTTTTGGGCTACAAAAACAGCGAAGGTATGTTTCCAACCCTCTATTTACCACCTCCGTTTGGCCATTGGATTGAGGATGATAAGCTGTGCTATAGTGCAACTTAGTACCTGCTGATCGGAAAAGCTCCACCCAAAACTTACTTAAAAAAATTTGATCTCTATCCGACACCACGATCGAAGGGAAACCATGTAAGCGAACCACCTCCTTCACAAACACCTCAGCCACTTGCTTGGCGGAATAAGGGTGAGACAATCCCATAAAATGTGCATATTTCGTCAACCGGTCTACCACCACAAAAATGGTGTCAAATCCGAAAGCTCTTGGGAGGCCTCCAATGAAATCCATTGAAACTTCAGCCCAAACCTGTGTGGGAATGGGTAAAGGTTGGAGGAGGCCCGCTGGAGATAAGTTCTGGATTTTAGACTGTTGGCAAACTGCATAATCCTTAACATACAACTGAATTGCTCTTCGCATTCCCTCCCAATACACCACCCCCAAGATTTTGTGATAAGTTCTTGAGAAACCCGAATGTCCTCCAATCTTAGAGTCATGAAACTCATGTAATATTAAAGGAATGAATCTAGAGGAGGATGATAGGACTAACCTGTCTTTATAGAACAACCTTCCCCCCACTAATTTAAAACCATTGTGGGCCGTAGCATTGAGGACCAGCTCCTGAATGATTTTTCTAAGCTTGGGATCCCCTTGCACCTCTCTATCCACCTCTTCCAATTCTGGTAATTGAACTTGTGAAATGGAAGAATACAACATATTCCTTGATAATGCATCTGCCACCACATTTTCTTTTCCAGGTTGGTATTGAATTTCAAAGTCATATCCCAATAATTTGGAGGTCCATTTTTGTTGATCTTCCCCTAGTACATGTTGATCCCACAAAAAACGGAGACTCCTCTGATCCGTTTTGATGACAAAGTGTCTTCCCAGCAAATATGGACACCATTTCTTCACTGCGAACACAATGGCCATGAGCTCTTTCTCATAAACTGACTTGGATAAAGCTGTCTTTGAAAACCCTTGACTGATATAGGCCAAAGGCCTACCCTCTTGCATGAGTACCGCTCCTATCCCTTTGCCCGAAGCATCAGTTACTACTGTAAACAACTTGGAGAAGTCTGGTAACGCTAATACCGGCATGCTGGTCATGGCTTTTTTTAATAGTTGAAATGCCTCCTCTGCACTTTGATCCCATCTGAACCCATCCTTCTTGAGCAATTGAGTCAACGGCTGAGCAATTTTGCCATAATCCTTGACAAACTTACGGTAATATCCCGTAAGGCCCAAGAATCCCCGTAAAGCCTTCACATTTTTGGGGCTCGGCCAATCCACCATGGCCTGGATTTTAGCTGGATCAGCCCCTACACCTCCCTCAGTGATGAAATGACCCAGGTACTCAATTCGTCGCTGCCCCAGCTTGCATTTTTTTTTATTTACAAACAATTTATGGCCCCTTAATGCCGAAAACACAGCATGCAAATGAGCAAGATGCTCCAAGGGACTTTTGCTGTAAATTAATATATCGTCAAAAAATACCAACACGAACTTCCTTAAAAAACTTTTAAGTACCTCATTCATCAGTGCATTGAAGGTTGATGGTGCATTTGTCAGTCCGAAGGGCATCACTAAATATTCGTAGTGACCCTCATGCGTCCTGAAAGCCGTTTTGGGAATGTCCTCCTCTTTCATCTTGATCTGATGATACCCAGATTTCAGGTCCAAATTACTAAACCAGCTGGAGCCCCCAAGTTCATCCAATAATTCTTCCACCACCGGTATCGGGAATTTATGGGGTATGGTATTTTTATTCAGAGCCCTATAATCGACACATACCCTCCAACTGCCATCTTTTTTTTTACCAATATAACCGGGCTGGAATAAGGACTATCACTATTTCTAATGAAACCATCAGCCAACAACTCAGCCACCAACTTCTCAATTTCAGTTTTCTGATAATATGGGTACCTGTAAGGGCGGCAATTGGGCACTTGGCTTCCCACCTTCAGTACGATGGAGTGATCCCTGGTTCGTTGGGGGGGAATGCCTGTTGGTTTGGCGAATATATCTTCGAATTCTTCCAGTAACTTCGCGAGTTCCTCCCACCCTTGAGGAAATAGGTTGTCTTCCTCCTCAGCCTCTTGACTACCCACCTCCTTCTCCACATAAAACCCCTGACCTGTGCTTAAGAGAGCCTTAGTCATGGCCTTTAGAGAAGAGAGAGTTCGGGACAACGCAGGGTCCCCCCTGATGACTGCCTCCTTGCCTGACTCTCCAAATTTGAGAGTCATATCTCTGAAGTTAGCCTTTATTTCTCCTAGTTCCCGCAACCAATCCAGCCCTAAAACAATATCAGCCCCCCCAAGATTGAAGAGGAAGAAATCTTGAATGATTTCCTGATGTTGTACCATGATTTTAACCTTCCTACATACCCCTTTGCACTCCACCTTGTGTCCATCTCCCACGATGACGTTGTAAGCTGGCGTCTCCTCCACTGGTAACCCTAGCCGTTTCACCACCTCTGTCTTTACAAAATTACTAGACGCCCCACAGTCGATGAGTACTTCAACGTTCTCCCCTTCGACTTGCCCCCATACCTTCATCGATTGGTTCGAATTCAACCCCATCATGCTATGCAAGGTTATCTGCAAAAGTTTCCCTTCCTCCTTGCCCTCCCCCATCGGGTCACTTTCCGCGCCCTCGTGAATGTTGGCCGCTTCCGCTTCCTCCCCGTCGTCCATGATCAGGATATGGAGTTGACCCGAAGCACAACGGTGCTGTGGGCTCCAGTTTTCTTCACACCTGAAACACAGCCCTTTGTTCCGTCGATCTGTGGCTTCCGCGTTCGAGATGCGTCGGAAACCACTATGATTAGCCGTCGTGCTTCCCTGCGTCGCCGTCGCCGTGCCTCCGCGTCCTATGCCGTTGGCTTTAGGGTTGCCGACATGACTTGCTTGACTTGATGGAGTGTTTGCCCTATGTTGGTTCGCAGGACCCTTGTTCAGCACCACTGGGCTCATAGCCCTTAATGGGCCGTTGGCCATCTGAGGCCCAAAGTACCCCACCCCTTCCTCAGCCCATGCTGAATTCCTTTGGTCGATTCGTTGGGCCATTTTAAGCATTGAGGCTAGATTTAGCCCAGGAACCATCAGTATTTCTTGCCTTAGACTTGGTTTCAGCCCACTAAGCCAGGCACCTTTGAGCATTTCTTCATCTTGGTAGCGCATTGTCCCCACCACCAGCTCGAACTCGTTCCTGAAGTCCGTCACCGAACCCGTCTGTTTCATCGCGTACAATGGTCCGTAAGGGTTATCCAGTAATTCCGGCTGAAATCGACACAGCACCTCTCGCCGGAACTGACCCCAGGTGGCTGTCGGTTTGCCAATCTCCCACCAACGATACCAGTTAAGAGCTTCTCCTTCTAAAACCAGCATAACCATGGGTACCTTCTCATCTTCTTCAACTTCGTTCACCATAAAATACCGCTCAACCTTACTGATCCATGCATAAGCATTCTCCCCCGAAAAAATTGGAACATCTAACTTCCGGACTCTAAATTCCATGACGTTCCCTCCTCTGTGACTTTCCCTGCGACCCGTCCGATCCATTTCCCCCACGGCCAGCTTGTCCCTGCTGGTGCCGATGACGAAACTCCTCGGAACGGAGTTGTTCCAGCCCAGCCCCTAGTTCCCTCAGTTGACGAATAATCTCGGCTTGATTCGTTTCACTGGCATCCATCTGCCTCATCAGTTCCTCCTGCGACTGCTCTCCTCGCCGGACACGCTCTTCCATATTCTCCATGTTTCTCGTTCTAACCATACCCCAGCTCCCAGTCGGAGCTTTGATACCAATTGATAGGAAACTAATAAGAACAGAGTTCCAATTCAAGCAATTGACAGCAAATCCACAAGATCAGAGCACAATTCTCTGTATAACCTCTTTGTATATTGATATTTCTTAATGATAAAGGAATTGGTACTGGAACAGCACTACATGGTTCTCCATAGTTCTGCTATGGATCAGTGTTTACAAGAAAGAAATATTGAGAGTTGCCCTTGCAACCTCCTGGAAAGATTCTTACTAACAGACCCCTTGGTAACCACCCTCACCTCTCACCCCACTACTAATACTCTTCTCTAACAACCTTACCAATTGCTATTCGTTTCCTTCCTCTAACAGAATGTCTGACTCAGCATTAGTTTGTTGCCTTGCTTGGGCTTCAATTCGAGCCCGCCTCCTAGTTGGGTCTCTCACATAAACCTTACTTAGGTGGGCCTTACGCAATTGAGCTCTATCAGAGACCAGCTGATCTTATCCTACCCCTGCCTATTCCAAAGCAAGTTTGGGAAGACATTTCTACAGACTTCATAGGAGGTCTTCCAAAGACTGCAAAAGGGGATACTATTATGGTAATAGCTGACAAGTTGACCAAGTACAATCATTTTATGGCCTTGACTCATCCATATACAGCAGCTGATGTAGCCCATACCTTTAGCAAAGAGGTGGGGCACTTGCATGGCTACCCACGAAGTATGGTATCAGACCGAGACCGGATCTTCTTAAGTAATTTTTGGAAGGAGCTTTTCAAACATATTAAAACTGCACTAAAATTCAGTAGTGCTTATCATCCTCAAACGGAAGGGCATATTTCTGTGTCTCATAATTTAAAGAATGACGCACATAGTGAGACTAGGATCTTATGGTTAAAAGTAGAAATCAGAGACAAATGAAGAAGCTCCCATTGATGCAGATTACATAGTACCACAAGGTTCTCAATTATTTAAAAAGAAAAACCACCTCACTTCTCGCACTCACTATATTTGGGGTAAGGATTAAAGAATTAAAGTTCTTTTAATGATTAAGTACAGAGAACAGTATGTATGGATGTTATTTCTTTGCATTAAGCAACAACAAATAAACCTATTTTCATTTAAAAAATCTTATTTATGACAACAACAGAATCATCTATCACAGGAATCTTCAAAAAAGGATTTTTTCCTTATGAAGAAAGGATTTATCATCAACTTGAAATTATAGTGTAAAGTCAGTAAAACAAGCATCATAAATTCAATCTTATTATACCTATTGAAAATTACTTACTGATGGAGGAGTAGCACCCAGTGAAGGAAAATGACATTTCGGGATAACGAGAGAGTGCCTAGTAAACAAAGTGTAGATGGGAAAAGTGGATAAACAAACTATACCATGCAGAACTGTTGAAAAAGTAAATGAAATTGGATTGTAAACTTGTAGGCATAAATGATTACCAAATCAAAGAATATGTATGCCATTGACAAACTATGAAACTATCCGACATTCCTAACATGTAACCATGTCATTCAAAATAGATATTTCAGAATTCCTCTCAAAACCAAAATTTTGCATTACTTTCCTTTCTCTTCTGCTCCAAATTAACTTGAACTGTTAAGAATATCATGTTTTGAAGGGAACAGATGGAAAAAATAAAAAACATAGGCATCAATAAATCGATGTTAGTACTATTGATATTCAATGTCCCAAGTCCCAACTCATAATATGCGAAACAGCAAATGCATGCTTCTAATTTACTCCATGCATGGCCATATGTATTCGTGCATAAAGTGTGAAATAACCTAGAACACAACTATGCCTCACAAATAACTGCACCTTGGACATATGATACCTTACCCATGACACAGCGGATTTGTATCCAATATGCATAGGCACAAATCATCTTCGTACAGCTGTTAGTTTGAAAAAAAGAATATGAAGAAAATCAGGGTCAAGGTAATGAGAAAACCTGGTAGGATTGTATATAAATAAAAAGTAATGAGTAATGGCAACAAAAGTTATGATAAGTCCGATGATTGAAGATATTAACAAGTTCGAAAGATCCTCAAATAGCATGTTTTACAATTTCAAACAGTTTTTTATGTCTAAGCATTAAAGCTAAGGGCTGCTTCTGCTATAAAGCTACCGCAATACATGGGATGTGTCAGGCGGGTCCATTGAGAAGCCCATGACGGGGACACCACCAATAGGCTAAGCTACACCAACCTTAGCAAATGAGTCCGACACCACGTCTCAACCCAAAACCTTAAGGCATTGAGTTTATGGGTCCTTTCACTTATATACTCTTCACTTAGCCCATTACCAACCAATGTGGGACTCATCACACTTGAATATCTCAACAATCTCCCCCTCAAGTGTGAAACCCAACATTGATATACTCCCCCTCAGACGGGTCCAGGAGAAGCCGTGGCGGGGAAACACCACAAATGGGCTAAGCTACACCAACCATAGCAAGTAGGTCCGACATCATGTCTCAACCTAAAATCTTAAGGCATTGGGTTTTATATGTTCTCCCACTTATATGCACTTCATTTAACCCATTACTAAGCAATATGGGACTTATCACACTTGAATATTCCAACAATCTCCTACTCAACTGTGAAACCCAATAGGATGCAAGGAAGGGTTTGGCTCACTATCCAGTGTCCAAATCTATAGTAGGTGCCCTTACATTTGCAAGAGGCTGATTCCACAACACAAACCTATGATCTCAGGGTCACATGGAAACCAGGCTCCCTTTTGTCGGTGCATCAAAGCTAACAATAGAAAAATCTCGTCTAAGGTTTAGTGTTCATGAATCATAGCTCTTTTACTTGAATATTAGTATTTCACTAGTTCATACCATAGTTATCGGTATCTTACAATTCATACGATACGATTCACAAGCCCAGCGATACGTATCGTGTATCAGAAAGGGGTTTGTATCGAATGATACGATAATGTATCTTACGATACATACGATATGTGTATTGTATCTTACGATATGAAAATTAAATCAAGATTTGTAATTTTTAATATAAAAAAAAAATAAAGATTTGATTTGCAATTTAAATTAAAAAAATCTAAAAAGATTCTTTTTGGAAGAGGATGATGGATTAATTATGTCACTGATAATGATAGTAGTGATAATATTAGTCTTAATGATTGATGAGTAGGAGAATAATTGATTTACACTTTAATTAATTATGTATTTTGCTTATTGGATCCTTTTTTGTAATTTGGATTTATATGATATTAATTATATTATTTATTTTTAATTTTTTTTATTATATTGATGTATGTTACGATTCACGATACAAAAAATCGGCCAAATAATACGCGATACATATTGTCATTCAACAACCTTGGTTCATACTAGGAAATTTCATCTCTAAGTCCTTTTTCGTACGCATAAACATGGAAAAATCTATAAGCCTCCAAAGTCCAAAACAATAGCTGTAAAATTTTCAAGTTGTTGAGGCAAGGTGTCAATTATCCTCTCTATCTGTCTCAGATTGATTTATCGAACAAAATGCATCATCAACATGAAACTCCAATCAACCAAATTTGAACATCAAATTGGTCCTTAAATTGCACTTTTGTCGTTCATTGCAATTAATTTAGTCCAAGGAAAAAGGTAACTTTTTGAACCATTTTAATCTCAAAACATTAAATAAATAACAGAAAAATTCAAAAAAAAAAAAAAAGGCATACCTTCAAAGCAGGTAATTCACCACGGATAATCTTGCAGAAAACGCAATCCTCTTCCAAATTGTGCCTTTGGGTATTAGCCAATCGCGTTTCAGCATCAGAAGCAGAAGCACAGACCGAACCAAAAACCCGGGAATAGAGGGGACCCGGAGGCAACCGGGTCGGGTTGAGATGGGAGCACAAAACGGCAAGCCTCCTTGCCTCCACGGTGGACATAGTAGGTTCTCTCAATAAAAGAAGGTAAGGTTTTGAAGGAGCGTAGAGACAGAGAGCGAAGGAGCATTCATTGCACGGTGTTTGAAATTTAGAAAACGACACACGACAATCCAACGACCACGCAAGCTTGTTTGTTTTTAATTTTTTTTTTTTAGTTGCTGTTTTGATTTGTGTACACATGAGGCCTAACTTATCCACTCGCGGAGATTTAGCGATTAAGGAATGTGTGGTGTGGTGTGGGGATTCGTCAATTGTGGGTTGATTTGATTGATATAATATAGTTTTAAAATAAATTATTGAAATAGGTACAATTTGAAAATTACTTATTAGAGTAATATAATTTAAGGAAAATTATTTATTTTTTTAAATGACACATAAGTGGTTCATCAGATTCCTCGTGGACTTATTTGTTTATTTTTTGCAGATATTTGTGTCATTACTTATATCCTTTCACTCTCACAAAGAGGTAGCTACATCTTCTTCTTTTTTTGTTAATTCTCTTTCCTATTTTTTATCTATCTCTCCAAGCAAACTTCTCTCAAAGGGGAGAGGAACCAATAAAGACAGAGAAACCAGAAACCCAATTCCCCTCCCAGTCTCTCAATAATCCCCCACATGCAGCTCTCTCATTAGAAACTGCACACAACTTTATATCTTTTAAAATGATACACATTTTTTCCATAAATTAATCTGATCCTTCATTATCCTGCGGGCTCCACAAACATTAATTGTTTATTTATGTTCCTGATGATAAGAGTTATATTTGTGAGACATGTGTGACAAAAAATATTTAAATTATACTACTTTATAAATAATTTCTTAATTATATTATTTCAATAATATTTTTGGGTAAACATTTCAATAATTTTTTAAAAACTATATCATATTGATGAAGTAGTCTCAATTGTATTAAAAATTTGATAGAAAAATCTTACTCGATGAAATTAATTAATTAATCGATAAATGAGTAAATAAATTTAAAAATAAATAAATAAATCTGATTATATAATTAAATCGATACATATTAACTATCCAATCTATAATGGAAAATTCTAAATGATAACATTAGTATTTTATTTTAGGAAAATCATACGCTTATGTTGCATGAGATTGATCTCATGTTACTTTTACTTCGAAAAATGTGTCTCTCTTTTTCCTTTTTTCTATTTTCTAAAAATTGGTGGGACCTATTTTATTTGTCTCTTAAAATGAGAGAACTTCTCTCATACTACAAGATAGATAGAAGTAATCCTCTTTATTTTATTTTTAACTAAATGTATTTTTATTATTTGCAATGATAGAATCGGATTCCTTGCAATTTACTTTTAAAGTAGTTAAGGATGTGTTTACCCACACACAAAAAAAAAAGTAGTTAAGGATGTGGTTTTGAATTTAATATCTAATATTTAAGGGTAAAGGATTTTTCCAGGTCAATGGAGATAAGTTATCTTCGATGAGCCTAAAATGACGTCGTTTTAACCAAAAATCAAGGTATTTTGCAAATATAATATATTGCAGGGTTATATTAGTCTTTATCATTAAATTTTTTAATCTTGTAACCTCAAAACGACATCATTTTGAGCTCACTAGAGATAAAATTATCTCTAGTGACTGGAGAAATATTTTTCCCCATATTTAAATAACTTTTTCATTGATTAATTTAGTATAAAAATATTTTAAAGGATGAGATCTTATAGTTAAAAATTAATTGGTATCTATAACAATACAAAGAATAAAGCTATAAAAAGGTTATGGCCCACAGGTCAATCTTAGAGCTCTATATTTGATCCTAATCCACAAAAGCCCATGTTGTAATATAGTCTTTTTCCTAACCTTAACCCTAAAGCTTTATGTTTTAACGGGCTGGTTTGGAGGTCATCCACAAACTAAAAATTTCCATTTATTAAAAGAGATTAACGTTTCTCTTTCACACGTGATAACATTATATCCCGTAAAGGAAAACAAGACACGCAAGTTATCATGTAACAGCTTGTTACGTACCAGTGTTGTTAACATTGATTATAATATTAAGCGCAGTTACAATAAAAGTAATTCAGTTAAAAATGCGAGTAAACTTTTTCCTTTTCAGTAAGTAAGCGTTTAAAAGCAATAATAAGACTAATGACATAAGTTGTGATCATAACTGGATTCTAAACATGGAATAATAAAATAAATATCTAACAATCATACATTGCATATTTTAAGTCACTAAGGGGTTCCCATACACCCACTTAGCATAAATCTCACTTTTACGATTTTTCTATAATTGAACATGTTTCAGTCTTCTAAACATCGTGCGAAATTCCCATATTACGAACCTCATCTTTTAGTATGTTATTCTAGACTCAATATCTTTCCAAAAAGGTATCACACGCCTCGTAAAGATTACTCTAGCTCTGGTTATCACCTTTTGAAGTTGGACAACCACAATTGCCAGCTAACCCAAAATAGGGCACTAAACATACCTCACCATTTCTGCGATTCTGGACAAACCACTAATCCGATTGCTCTCAAATTTTTACACAGAATACTAGACATCTAAAGCTTTAATTCGACATATCATGAGCCTAATTTGAGTAAGAATTAAGGAAGAAACAATTTCTTGAAAGCAGTAACCCGAACAGCCCATGTGCAGGGCCTCCATGGACAATCCTCACTCAATCAAGCCTACAGGTCGCTACACAGTTTCAAATGCTACCAAATTTTGATACAATATAGCTGACATCTCAAGCTTCAAAATGATGTATGGAAAGTCCCTATTGGACCTCTGTGGAGGGAGATATGCTCTCCTAAAGTTAGCCTAAAAACCGCAATTTGTATAAATTTTGACGGCACCTTCTTTGTTTATTTAACCTATCCCACTTTATCAAAACTATCTTTTAAAGCCTCAAAGGGTACCTAATAGACAAGGGTGGCACACAAGGACTAACAATGTTTTGGTGCTCTTACCTATGTAGCATCGATACCGACACGGGACACGTGACACGACACGACACTCTGATACGTTAATTTTAAAAAATGTTAGATTTCGACACGTTAGGACACGTTTTGATATTAAATAATATTTTTAATTTATGTAGTGTATATTATATTTAATATTAAATAATTTTAAAAAAATGAAACTAAAATATAATATTCATCAAGTTTTAAAAGAAACATAAGATATCCCAAATATTTATATTAAACTCAATAAAATGGTAATCGTAATCCAACGAATCTAATAGTTAGGACGAAAAACTCAACGCAACGCAACCTTTCAACCTTTTTTTGAATTTCTATAACGCGTGTTGAAGTGTTGGGAAATGTCGGAGTGTAGGAGAGTGTCGGACACGACACGTTAGAGTTTTTGAAGTGTCGGTGCTTTATAAGCTCTTACAACCCATAACCATTTACATTATTCTCATTAATTTACAATCCATTACTTAACTTTATCAAAATTTAAACTTATTACAATCACATTATTCCATTCATATATTCTTAACAATTGACATATAAATCACATCCTAAAATAGGCCTATTGCCCTTTCATCACATACATGCTTTACAATTTTACACAAGGTCCATAAGCATTAATTACAATCCTCCAATGACAAATATAACTACAATATGGTACCTCAAAATTACAACAATAAATATGTCAATCTAGACTTAGCCAAAATGAAGCATGAACAAATAAGGCATGATACAAACCTCTAATGCAAAATACAATATTCATGCTCTAAGTCTGGCCTATACCAAGGGCCCCAAAATGCAAAATACACCAACTCCACAAGCTCAACCCGTGGGCCTCTTGCCCATAGCTTCAGTCCCGCTACAACCACCTGAAACATAGCCCCATAACACGGGGTGAGATATACGAATATATCTCAGTAACCCATAGGTTTTGGAGGATCACTATGCCTAATGGCTCGCTCAGATGTAAATACAATAATGAATCATGACAACAAAGAGATATAGCAAGGGATTTAGAGAAGTAAAGATGTATAAAGAGGAAAATACGATGAAGTTGGAATGGTGATAGCCAAAGCCATGCAACATTTGGCCTACTATCCTCGGCATATAGCCTACGGGCTCTTATCTAAGAATGTATTCCCAGAACATCATTCAAGGCCCCCCTATCCAATACACCTGAGACATTCCTAGAGTGCTCCTCAACAGATAACAGCTCTACCTGCCCAGGCCAACTGGAACTCCCTCACGGAGACCTATCTAATGGAAGTCCGTAACGCTATATGGCAATCTATCTACTGGCTAGAGATACGATACACTCTATGTATCCAATATATATATATATATATATATATATATATATGCATAAGCATGTTATAATCACATCATTGACATACAACTTCCTACCATTACCCCAATGGGCGTGGTGGAGCACACACGAGGACTAACCCCAGTACCAAGAGATTACCTTCTTGAAGTTACCAAGCTAGGTAGCTTCAATGCAAGTTACCCCATAACTTAATCCAATTAGAAATGCCTACACAAAAGGTCATTCCCATAAACGTTAGCATCACAAAGACCAGACAATTGGTCATAAACTCAATCATGCAAAGTTACACGATTACTTACCCAAATATTTTTGGTCAAGGACCAAAGGAAATCCACCAAGCTCAATCCTTAAGGATTACGTTTGTGGGAGGCAACCTACAACGATCACACAGAGAATCATTAATCCACTTGTACATCAAGTTGAAATACAAAACAAACACTTCCTCACTCCCACATATAGGGTTCGACCATTAAGGCCTTAAATATCTAACTATGTTATTAATTTTATTTCAATGTTTATGGCTTCCTAAGCCCATGACAACACCATTTCAAGTCCACAACCTCATTCAATTACAACTCAACATCATTTCCCTAAATTCCCCTTTATAGCCGAAAATTACACCTAGACACAACCAATGATTTTGCTTCCAATTCACACGTATTACACAATCACACAACCTATTTAAACTTGGTTCAAACCATCATAACATCAATTATAATGACTTTGCATCATCTTCCCTCACTTTTCTGTACTTGGCCGAGTTGTGCATGCATGGATACCAAAGGACTTTCAATTCAATTTCCCACTTCAAACACACCATACAACATATAATTAACCACTATAACTACTCCACAACTCAATTTTCCAATCACACAACAATCTCAATTCACAAAGTCATGCTCATCAATCACAAATTTGCCTAAGTTTCAAAACTTTTCCTCAATAAATTTTATGAGCTCAATCATCATAAAAAATCATTCTAAGACACATTTATCTAATACAAAATTCCAATTTGAGGTCCCCAACCACATCAATTCACACCATAGTAGTTAAAAGCGGATTGCGGCCAACCCTGAAAAATGCTATAGCGGGTTGCGGTTGCGGAAATAGCGGAATAGATGAATAGAACCTAGATATACCACACATCTATATGCTAAACAAATAAAAAAGTAATCAATAATAATAAATAATTGCTCCAAAACAAACAAAATTTCCAAGTAGTCAATTAAAAGATCTAAATATTGTCAAAATCCAAAACATATTCCATTCCATTTCCATGTTTAAATGTCAAAAAGAACTAATCAGAATCTTGAATTCCATCATCACCAAAGTCTGCTTCAGCCTCACTGTCTCTAGTATCTATATTATGCAGTTGTTCTGGCACATCTTCAAGTCCTTCAGTTTCTTTAATTCCCTTTCCCTTAGAGCTTGAAGGCACAACATTGGACTTTGTCTGTTGTCTAGTGTAAACTAAAGGCTTATTAGCATTAGTTACATCTGCAATGTCACCTCAGGTAATGGTATTATCCTCAAATACAAGTTCATTCTCATTTTGTTCCCCATCTCCACCCATTTCTCCTACCAACCATTCATTGCTTTCATCATTACCATTTAGGAGAATGGGATCACTCAGATCATGATTGTCAAATCAATATTTAAGAGTTTGGTTATATTTAATATAAACCAAGTCCTCCAACTTCTGATGCTCAAGTCTACTTCGCCTCTTGGAATGAATCTATTTGATAATTAACAATAAAAAACATAAGTTTCACAATCAGTTATGAAGCTATATAAATAAAACCATTGAGCATGTACTTACATGCTCAAAAATATTCCAATTATGCTCACATCTCGAAGAGCTGCAAGTCAGACTCAATACTTTAATGGCAATTTTTTCAATGCTTTTGTTTGTGTTCCATAAGTCCCCCACCATTGCACTGTAATACAAAATATAATAACTAAATAATATGAATAGTTAAATAAATTGTAATAAGAAAAGCTTAAAGGGATCAAATACTTACGAGGAGACACTTTATCCCTTTGTCTTTTGGCTAAGTCTAAGCCAAAGAGACCCCGAGCTTTCTTATATAGCTCTAATTCATCCATAACTTGTTTCATCTCATCCCCATTTGCATTTAGCCTCTCGAAGCATTTTAAATAACCATTAACCACTTCTAAATCATCATCCAACTTTGATAAAATAAAAAATTGAGGGTTAAGATAATGCCCTGCTGCTAGAGGTGGCAAAATGGGTTGTCCGCCACGCCCCATCCCGCCAAAAAATGGGCTGGCCCGCCCCGCCCCGCCTTTGAAGGCGGGCTAGATATCTCAGCCCGCACCGCCCTGTTTGGGCGAGCGGGGCGGGTGGCCCGCCAAGCCCGTAGCATTTTACACTAAAAAATAAAAATCAGCCCAGACGGGCTGGTGGGCTTGGCGCGAGTTTGAAAAACTTAGCCCGCCCCGGCGGGCTCGACCCATTTTGCCAGCTCTACCTGCTGCATGCAAAGGATAATGAAGCTGACAATCTCATCTTCTATCAATGATAGCTAAAATATCTTTATACTTATCTTCTTTTCCGGTTCCATAAAATGCATTTTGAATTGCTTCTTTGGCCCTATCCATTGCTTCATAAATGTAACCCATTGCTTGCTTTTTTCATTGTCAACCATCCTCAGCACACCCACAAGAGGCCCCGTAGCCTTAAGACAAAAAAATGACATCATTCCAAAAAGATTTACTAAGTACATATCAGTTGCTCTTTTCCCCTTAGGATCTTTGGCAGTCTTAGATTTTGACCACTCATCAGAAGTGAACATCCTTCGAAGGATGTTTTTATGCTTATACAACCTCTGTAATGTCAGGAATATGGTAGTAAACCTAGTCACTCCATGCCTCACCAATTTCATTTTGCTTGTGAACTTCTGCATAGTGTTCAATGCCAATGAATGATTATAAATAAAACCTACTAGATTGGTTCCTCTTTTTGTTGTCCTCTTTACTCTATCAAACTTCCCAATGTCTTCTAGCATCAAGTCCAAGCAATGTGTAGCACATGGAGTCCAAAACAAATGAGGTCTCTTGGCTTGTAAAAATTTCCTTAATATCACAAACATAAAATTAAATAAGTTCACAAATAAATTGAAATATGAACAATTGAATGAGTTTATTGTCTTACCAGCACCAAAACATAATTCTTCCATTGTCATCACCACTTGAACAACATTTTGTTCACCAATCTCCATAACAAAAGTACCTAGAAGTTGACATAATTTCTCACTAGTCTTGACATAAGAAGAAGCATCAACACTCTTGAAAAAATAGTTCCTGATGGACAATTCACCAAGAAATTTATCAAATTTCCACCCTTCTTATCTATCCATCCATCAGACATAATAGAACATCCATAGTTTACTCTCTCAATCTCATGCTTTTTCAATAAGTCCTTCGTGTACTCTAAGTCCTTTTGAAGGAGTGTAACTCCACATTTATGATAAGATGGAACCTTCAAGTGAGGACCATAGTTCCCTATTGCTTCAATCATCAACTTGAAACTTCTAGAGCGTAAAATATAATGCCCCATTACCAGACCGGTGCGTTATCATCAAATATGATATTAAGTGCAGTTCAATCATAGTAGTTATTTGTAATTACGGGAAAACTTTTTCTTTTTAATATAATTTGTACCTTTAAAATAACTGTGATCATAACTCAAAACTTATTGCGGAATTATGAATGCCATAGCTTAATACCAAAAAACTTACATTTAAAGATGCTAAGTGATTACCATGAACCAACAAAGCATATAACCTATTTTATTCATGTTCGGTACTAGTGTATTCACTCTTTTCCTTATTACTCGATTAATCCCACACTTCCCTTTTGACTCTCATCTTTCCCTATGTTATAGCTCTCTTCGTTAGCTAGGCTTCGATTCAAACCACGCTCAAATCGGAGCTCTATAGCACGAGTTATGGCAATTTTTCCAAACTACGTCTGTGCTGTTTTCGGGGAGCGCGCTGGAGCGCCCAACTGGGCACTTGAGCACCCAGAGATAGAAAGATTGGCTCTTTCCAGGTATTTCACGCGCTTGAGCGCCCACTTGGGCGCCCGCTTGAGTGCCCACTTGGGCGCCTAAGGGTAGGGAATTTTCCTATATTTCTCGAACGTGGCGCGCTTGAGCGCCCTATACCTGATGCTGACTTGATTTTCCTTGTTTTCACCTATTTTCCTTTAACTTCAAACTTCTAGAGCGTGAAATGTAATGCCCCGTTACTGGACCGGTGTGTTATCATCAAACATGATATTAGGCGCAGTTCAATCACAATAGTTATTTGTAATTACGAGAAAACTTGTTCTTTTTAATATCGTATGTACCTTTAAATTAATTGTGATCATAACTCAAAACTTATTGTTGAATTATGAATGCCATAGCTTAATACCATACAACTTACATTTAAAGATGCTAAGTGATTCTCATGAACCAACAAAGCTTATAACTTATTTTATTCATGTTCGGTACTAGTGTATTCACTCTTTTCCTTATTACTTGATTAATTCCACACTTCTTTTTTGACTCTCATCTTATTATCTTATATCTCTCTTTGTTAGCTACACTTGGGTTCAAACCGCGCTCAAATCGGAGCTCTATAGCTCGAGTATGGCAATTTTACCAAACTGCGTCTGTGCTGTTTTCGGGGAGCGTGCTAGAGCGCCCAACTTGGCGCTTAAGCTCCCAGAGGCAGAAAAATTGGCTCTTTCCAGGTATCTCGCGTGCTTGAGCGCCCACTTGGACGCCCGCTGGAGTGCCCACTTGGGCGCTTGAGCGCCCAAGGGCAAGGAATTTTCCTATATTTCTTGTACGTGGCGCGCTTGAGCGCCCTATACCTGATGCAGACTTGATTTTCTCTATTTTCACCTATTTTCCTTTGGGGAATTACCTCCCACCCAGTATGTGACCTAAAAGATAATCTTACATCATATAATATCTATATATCTATCTTCACATAGTACATTATCTAATAAGTCCTTGACCCTTCCATCATGTGAATTCTTCAAAATTTATTCTGTTTACAACATCAAGTGCTTCAATTAATACCAAGTGGCATGGACAAGTCTCATGCTAACCAAAATTCCAATATACACAATAGGCATGAAATCTAAATCAATTACAAAAGAATTAGAATGTAGTCATGAACACCCAAAAGCATGTAAGTCTCAACATGCAATATGTTCATGCTCTAAGTCCAAAACGCTAAATGTAATGCTACGTGCAACAAATAATACTCCTCCAAAATGCCATGCCCTCCATATGCACATCATCCACAACTCCTCTAAGGGGGCCTCTTGCCCGATGGTCCTCCATGCTCACTATGACCTGAGATGATGTCCCCAAACGCTATGTAGCACCGATACCGACACGAGACACGTGACACGATACGACACGACACTCCGACGCGTTAATTCTAAAAAATGTTAGATTTCGACACGTTAGGACACGTTTTGATATTAAATAATATTTTTAATTTATGTAGTATATATTATATTTAATATTCAATAATTTAACAAAAAAATGAATCTAAACCTATAATATTCATAAATTTTGCAAAGAAACATAACATATCCCAAATATTTATATTAAACTCAATAAAATGATAATCGTAATCCAAAATCTAATAGTTGGAACTAAAAACTCAACGCAAATCAACATTTGAACCTTTTTTTGAATTTCTATAATGCGTGTTGGAGTGTCGGGGAGTGTCGGAGTGTCCGAGAGTGTCGGGAAGTGTCGGACACGACACGTCAGGGTTTTTGAAGTGTCGGTGCTTCATAGCCCAAACGCGGGGTGAGATATACAAATATATCTCAGTAAACTAAAGGTACTAGAGGATCACTCCACCCCATGGCTCACTCAATGTGCAACAATAAACATCATGTGAAATGCATAACATACACAATAAAAAAAAACTGGGCTCACATCCAAGAACATCCACACAAGGATTTTGTTCAAGGACCCCATCATATAAATCCCGGGAAGCTTCCTGGTGCCTCTCCCATGGATGAAACGAGCCAATGGCAAAACCCAACTGGAACTCCTCATGAGCACTATCCGGCGGAAATCCCACGTTTGGATCATCCTGGTACCGCTCCCAGAGTCTGCCCCACGACAAAACTCAACCGGAATTCCCAAAGGATATCTCCAGCGGAAGTCCAAACCACACACATTTACTGGCCAGAGATCACAGACATGCCACACAAATCAAGTAACAATGCATGATCATACAATTTCACACAATGTCAAAAGCACAAAATATCCAACCACAACCTTCCACTAGGTGTGGTGGAGCACACAAGGGAATAAACCAAAGTTCCAATGGTTTACCTCAACTCCAAGCGCAATGCTCCACACGTAAGCTCCAAGCTTATTCCACTTCTATTGGTTCCGTGAGAGACAACCTATATTGATCAAACAACCATGATCATCACACTTGCACAAAATCAATCAATTTCATAATAATTATGAACAACATAATCACATAGGTCTAAAGGTCATCTCACAATTTAATCAACTACCTCAACCTCTTACTCATCACACTTACTCACCAACCCACAATTCTATGCCTCAAAACATCAACCATTAATTGTATAACATGGTTCACCTCATTTTCCCTTCCAAACCTCCTTGGTTCGAATCCCTCAAGGACACATGCTCCAATGTTTTTAATTTAATTCCACACTTATACACATCATATAATCATACAATTAATTCATACTAACACCAACCTTTAATTCTCAACCATCACATTTATGATTTCCATGACAACATCCATCAAAATTTTGCCTAAGTTACTAAACATTTCACAATAAATTTTATTACATCGATCATCATCATTTATCATCGTAACCATTAAATTCCAAAGGAGACATACCATTTAATGCTCCTAACTTTCACAACTCAACATTCGTAATCAAAACCCTCACCCAATTTATGATCTTATGGGAATCTAAATAAATGTGAAAACTTACCACCAATAGTTTCCTAGGGTCCAAGTGAGTGATCTCCAACCAATGGATCAACACAAAAGTCACCAAAAATTCCCCAAAATACCCAAAATTTAGTGGCTGAATTATGGGGTTTTCTCCCTCCACAATTCTCCCCACAAGATGCTCTCTACATGAAAGTCATTCACAAGAGGCTGGGGAACAACTTTGTAGCTGGAAGTTTCTCCTAACAGTGGCTAGAAAAGAGTTGGAAAATCAAAGCTTCAAAACCCCATTTCCATGTAGAAGAACACGATGAAGGAGAAGAGAGGAGGAGAGAGAGTGTTCAGTTTTTTATGTGTTTGCATCACTTAAACCACTCAAATCACTTAAAGTGGGATGGGTCCCACACGTCAATTAACTTTCTTAAATCACCCAATATAATCCATAAATTCATAACCTACGCATTTTTCTCGTTCACGTCATTTTTTTACTTCCTAAAAATAATGATCATATTTTCACGCTTATCGGTATAATTATATCGTAGTATTTTACACCGGTAAAATCACTATTCATCAATTTTTTCGAAACTTGTCTATCACTCGATTTTTCATCCTGAATCCATTGTCGCGAAATGAGTTTGAGACTTGCTCGCCAAATCGTCACAGGAAGCAATACTCCCAGTTGGCAAAGTGGTGTACCATGCGAGCGCTCTCCCACCCAGAAGTGTAGGAAAGGTCCTGCACATAAGGAGGTCAGTCTCGCCATGGAGGGTCATTGCCGCTTCGAACTTCTGAACCCATTCGAATGGGTCAGTATCACCCGCATAGGTGGTAATATTAGAAGGACCTTTGAAACCCAAAGGTATAGGGGTTAGGCGAAGGTTATCGGTTAGGGATTTGTTGCGTCCAGAGGTATTGACGGGAGTGGCACGTGTGTTCAAGTTATGCGCGTGTGCGTCAGGCGGTGGATGGGGTGCTTGAGGGGCTTCATCTGAGAATGAGAGGGCTGGGGCATGGTGGATGCCATGTTGGGTTGGTGGAAGGACCATATATGATCCTTGAGGCTGTGGGACAACTGCGTTATGTGGTGGTACCACGTAACCATGGAATGGAAACCCGGTAGCTATGGGAGGTATAGGGTAAGGGGCACCGACATGGTGGGTGTAAGGTCCGAGGGAATATCTGGTGGCTAATGGCAATCTATGGTCATTGTTCATAGCCACAGGTTGGCTTCGGGGTGGCTGTTGATAAATGGCGGGTGGAACTGTTTGGGGACTGTGACTGGAAACTAAATTCAATAATGGACTCCAGGTGGTGGCGGTTGAGTTGGGGCCAAGTTATCTGCTTGAACCTCACATATGGCTATGTGGCGGTCCAACTGTGTTACTCTGGCATTAGCCATTGGCAACTTTGCGTCGACAGACTGCAGCACCGGGGGGAAAGTCTCGACAACTGCTTGCTCAGCTGGAGCTGACTGTATGGATGGTGGGGAGATGGAATGGACTGTCTATGCATGGCCTTCTGGGGTGGTGGATCTTGGATGTTGTGTTCTTCTCGTAATGACTGCCATATTTTGCTTAAGGTATAGAAAATGCCTTCTACAGATCTTTGGTAAGAGAGTGGGAAGAGAAGTTTATAATTTTCCATAGACAACGCCAATATACCGTTGGGATTTATAAGCCCACTATGTTCCCTTTAGGGATGGAGTCACTGTATGGGTGATACCCCTAGCACAGGTAAAGACCAAGCTAGGCGGCACTGTCCCAAGTATGAATGCAACTGATGATTATGGGGGGGTGCGCGGACTCAAGGTAAATGGGCAGAATAACGATACATAAGATGCATTTCCTTGTATGTGGAGAGGGGTATTTATAGGGGAAGGAGATGTTGATGCTGTGTGGGTTGGTGAGGAGGGGGTCAACCCTCCTTGGGATCAGCTAAGGGTGGCAGACACTGCTATGATAGCAGTGATGCAACCCTTGTACCTGGCGATGTCGGCTTGTGACGATGGGGTAGTTACCAATTATAGTATCTGGGGCGGTCTCCGAGGGAGTTGGAATCTCAAGATGAGGCATCTTGGTGTTTCGCCTAGGGAGTGCAGTCGCCTTGAGAGTAGAGAAGCTGAGGGTTGGTAGGGCTGACGTGGATAAAGGTAAAGGGTTTGGGCTTGAGCTATTGGGCCATTATGGCGTTGGACCATCCGGAATAATAACAATTCTTCATGTGTGTGTGATCTTGTATGCTTGATCAATGATATAAATGTCATATAATAGTCGTTAGATCAAGACAAGATCAACGATGAGGTGTCAAAAGATCCCATCTTTTAACTAATCACTTGTTTCAAATGATAATAATGAATTTTTGTGCAAATTGTTATAGTTTGAAAATTCCCATGATTATAAAAAATATTTCTCATCTACATTTTATTTATCGTTTTACACTTTGAGACTAGTATCCATGGATTGAGTTCATTTACATGGAGCAGGTCCGGAAATGTTTATATTAATCTACGATGACTGAGATACATCTATGGCGTAGAGAAATAAATGATATATATACGTGCACGGGAGGATTTTTACTTTGATATAGGAATACAAAAATCACTATCTATGTATAGCATTTTAAGCATATTCGCGCTGTTCACTTGTTCATCTTAACCTTTTCTTATTCGGTTTCCTTGTTTTGGGTAAAACCCATTCCTATTATAGCCTCTCTTGATTTTGAAGTTGGAACATTCTCACTGGAATCGCACGTAATCCTCAATCTTACAATGAGCTGTCGTTGCATTATGTTCCTCTACCTCCATGATAAACCTGTTCAACACAAAAATAAGCAATAGAATTCAGCCACGTGGCGTAATTACAAACGTGATGTTACGGTAGAATTCGTTCGAAGACCATCCCCCCATGCAAACCCTAAAAAAAAAAAAAATGCAACCTTATAAAAGACCTCTCCAAACAAAGAAGCACAGCTGATAACCTGACCCGAGTCAACCGGCACCCTTCCGGTTCTCTCTAGGTACCAGGTCACCTACGCCATGCACGGCGGCGATAACAACGACAACAACAATCAGCTCCACCTCCGCGGCAGCAACGGAGACACCTTGGACCTCCGAAACCTCAAGGTGATCTCCGCCGTGGGACGCGGCGCCAAGGGCGTGGTGTTCCTCGCGAGAACCTACGACGCGTCGAAAGGGCAATGGCTGGCCCTGAAGGTGATATCTAAAGACCTGCTTCAGAAGAAGAACAACGGCGAGTGCAAGAGGGTCACGTTCGAACAGCAAATACTACGTCGTTTCGATCACCCGCTCTTGCCGCGGTTGCGAGGGGTTTTCGAGACCGAGAAACTCATTGGGTTCGCCATCGATTATTGCCATGGTGGGAATCTGCATTCCCTCCGGAAGAGGCAATCTGAGAAGATGTTCTCTGAAGAAGCTATAAGGTAACCCTTTTTCTCTCTTTCCGAGAAAATGTGTGAAAATCAAATTCTTTTTTGTCATTTTTGGGTTTTTGTATGAGTTTTCCATAAAGAACACGATTCTGGAAAATGGGCAAGGCTTGAAATTCAGATTAAGCTTTCAAGAATGTTTTTTTTTTTTTTTGAAATTTTCTTTCCTTTTAGCAACACGTGTGGAAAATTAAAAACACAAAGGAAGAATCTTTCTTCGCTTTTTGTCGTTTAGTTCTTTTTGTATATTACTTTTTGAATAACGAACATGATTTGAGAAATGGGTCGGGCTTAGAATTTTGGCTATTCTTTTAAAAAGGTAAAATTTTCCTTCATTTTCTCATCAACCAAGCATGCATTTTTGGATTGATTTGATTCGATTTTCTTTTCTTTTATGAAGGTTTTACGCTGTGGAATTGGTACTAGCATTGGAGTACTTGCACAATTTCGGAGTGGTTTACAGGGATTTGAAGCCGGAGAACATCATGATTCAAGAAACGGGTCACATAATGCTCGTGGATTTCGACCTCTCCAAGAAGCTGAACCCAAAGTCACCGAACTCGCTGAGTTGCAACTCGTCCCCGGGTTCTGACTCGGTAGCTGAGAAGGACCGGAATAAGCGACGGTTCTCGCGGTTCTACTGTTACTGTCAGTCGGGGATATCGCCGAACGACCCGGAGAGTCAAGTTGAAACCAACTCAGCGCGTAGGAGCGAGTCAGACTCGGTGGAGAAGTCCAACTCGTTCGTCGGAACGGAGGATTACGTGGCACCAGAGGTTATTTTGGGCGAGGGACACAACTTCGGGGTTGATTGGTGGTCATTCGGCGTCCTTTTATATGAGATGCTCTACGGGACGACGCCGTTTAAGGGAGCAAATAGGAAAGAGACGTTTTGCCGGATTTTAACCAGGGAACCTGATCTGACGGGCGAAACGACGCCGTTGAGGGACCTGATTAGGAAGTTGCTTGTGAAAGATCCTGACCGTAGGATTGAGGTTGATGAAATCAAGAGGCACGGTTTCTTTAGAGGTGCGAATTGGGACACGGTTTTGCAAATTGCGCGTCCACCGTATATTCCTCAGAATGACGTTGAGGACAAAGTGGGGTTTTCCAGAAAAGATGTAGAGTGCTTTGTCCATAAAATATTTTTCCCAGACAACAATGGCACGGAAGAGAAAAGTAATGAGCTGGGGAAAAAGGATGGGAATGAGAAAAGTGACAATAATAATAAGAATGTGTGGGTTGACAAGGTGAATCAGAATTCCACTACGAACGAAAATTTTTTAATTTTTTAATTTTTTGATTTTGATGTATTTTTATTTTTAAAGTTTTATTGTCTGTCCTACATGTGAATCTTTTATCTTGACAATTAAAACTTTGTTGTCTGGAATACAATTTTTTTCATTACTTTTTTTATATTATATATTTGTTGATCAATTATTTGATTAATCTAATTTGATTTGGGTAGTACCACGTGGGCTAACACTTGTTAGACTTGATTAAATTGGAATAACTTTTTACCTATTATTCCATATACATTTTACCTATATTATATACTTGTCATTTTAAACGAGGTAAGGTTGTATCATTTTAAGAGAGAGAAAGAGATAGATAAAGGAGGAAAAAGAATTGACAAAAAAAAAATAAAGATGTGGTCCCAGCTTTTTATGATAGTAAAAAGATATAAGTTGTGTCATTTCGAAGGATAAACACTTTTCTCATAAATTATTCTTTTTCAATTTCTAAAATATTGCTGGCAACCTTTTAATATTTGTTGACCAAACCATTTTTGTATATTAAAAAATAGTCTTCATTTTAGCAGCCTGCAACCCATGAGTAAAGACTCTCGTAAAAAGAAGCAAAATATAAAGCATACTACTAATTGCAAGAAAAGGCAGGCAAATTTTTTGATTTGCTATGAAGGTAATTACATCAATGTATTCTAGACAGATCTTCATCAAGTTTTGATTGATCATATCTGAAATTATTTTATTACTAAAGAAAGAGAAGGATATTATTATATTTAACTGTCCAATAGGAAGGTCTTCTATTTCTTCAATTTTCAAGTTCCCATCTCTTAAACAAATGCACTACATCAAAGAGATGCATGCAACACTCTCAATCATGCATATGACCCAACTAACATCTGTTTTGGATGACCCAATCACCACAGCAGGACCTAATCGCCACAGCAGGCCTTAACCGCCCTAACAGGCCAGTCACTCTAGTGGCCCAACTTCGCAGGCCCAAACCCCCTTTTAGCTCCACGTTAGCTCTAAGGGCTGACGTGTACCTTCACATCCACCAAGGGTGCAGCACACCCAAGAGATACACCAAAATGTCTTACCTTGGGACATTAACCACCAAAGGCAATCGCCACAAGTATCACAAAGGGAAACTCTCCCTTTGCCCAACGCTGGCATCGCCAGTAGCGGGGGGCGCAGCGCTGCCACAACGTCAGCGCCTAAACCGCACAACACTGCTATCATAGGAGTGTATCCCAAGGAGAGTTGACTATCCTCCCTGATCTAACCACACTATGATCAATATAAATAGCCCACAGAGGGCACAACAGTGAGCATGTTATGTATTGTTAGTAGCCTATTACTTGAATTCTCTTATAACTTATACTTGTACTGATTATCTGCTTATACTTGGGATAATATCGCGTGGCCTGGTCTTTACCAAAGCCATAGGTATCGCCCATATAGTGACCATACACCCTATAAGGGAACATAGTGGGCTTATAGATTCCAACGGTACATTGGCACCGTCTGTGGGAAACTATAAACTTCTATTCCCATTCTTTCACCAGCTGAAAAATTACACTCCATTTCCCGGTAACCAAATATGGCTGTTACTAGAAGAGCAGAACAAACAAGAGCTGGGACCCCAGAAGGCCACGTACAATCGGCCCGTTCCAACTCCCCGCCATCCATGCACTCCGCGCCAGCCGAACAAGCCGGTGACGCACCACTTGCTCCAGTCCTACGCTCGGTTAACCCTCTGTTACTTGTGACCGACGGAAGAGAAGCTCGAGTTAATCGCCAAGTTATCATACATGAAGCACAAGGTGAAAACGTGTTGCCTACACAACCCCCACCACCCGGTGTTCATTTCGGTATGCCATTACCCACCACAGGTCCACCACTAATCTTCCCAGTATATCAACCCCGACCAACTCAAAGCCAGCCATTACCCTTTTACCATGATTACCACGCCCCAGGCGCTGCATTATATCCTAACAGGCCCCACGGCCAAAATCCACTCGCGCCTTTCCCCGCTCAGTACCCATTCCACACTTACGCAATACCGCCCTACAACACTATGATTCCACAACCCCAATACCACCAAACGCAACCCCAAGTTGCCCCACAATCACAAATTGCCCCACAACCACAGGGGTCGTTCATAAACCCTGGTCAACCACAGTGTGTCGGCCAACAAGCCCCTGCCCTCTCTTATTCCGTTGAAGCCCCAGCTGCACTACGTCAACCCCTTGGCCAACAGGTGCACAACCCAGACCCACGGGTAACACCTGCCACTACCTCAGGGAGAAATAAGCCATTAACCGATATTTTACGCCTGACCCCTATACCTCTTGGCTTCAAAGGCCCGTCCAACATAATCACCTACATTGGGGATTCTGACCCTCCACGGAGAAACCGACCTCCTCATGTGCCGAACTTTCCCGACGCTCCTTGGCGGAAGAGCCCTAACTTGGTATACTACCTTACCAACCGGCAGCATTTCTTCTTGGGACGATCTGGCCTACAAATTTCAAGCCCACTTCGCCACTAGTCGTCCCGTACCCAAGTCCGTTCATTCGCTTGAAAAGATCCGTCAACAATCAGGCGAATCCCTTAGGGCTTTCCTTGATCGCTTCGACAAGGAAGCTTTGCAAGTGCAAGGCCTTGACCCTAAGGTGCAAGTGCATATACTCCTCTCAGGTTTAAGACAGGGCGCTTTCGCTTACGAACTAGCCCGACACGAAATAACTGATTTGGATGGGGTAAAAAAGAAAGCCCAGGAGTTCATGCGGATTGAAGAATATAAAGGTAGCAGGACCGATGACTCTTCGCACAGCCAGGCCCCAAAGCAGACCAAAGGCAAAGCTGAGGGCGACGAAGAGAAAAGGACTCAGAATCCTTCTCGAGGAACCGGACGCCCTTCGGGCCGAGGCCAAACAGGACACTGTCCTCATAGCGTAAACCAGATGGATTACAAAGAAGGGCAGAAAAATCCGCCCCCACGCCCAGAGCAAGACAGAGAGACCGCCGTTTACTGCAAGTTCCACCGAAGCAACGGCCATAGCACTGAAGATTGCAGACACTTGAAAGAGGAGATTGATGAACTCATCAAAAGTGGAGTGCAGCGACGGACCGCTGAAGGCACTCGTGGTGACGGACCGGGGAGGCGACGTGACGAGCGCAGTAGATCCCCAGACTGAACCAACCAATCACGATATCGGTCACGCCATGACCGCCCCAGAAGAGCAGAATCCCCAAGAAGCCACAACCCACCTCCCAGTCCACGCCATAGGAGCAGAAGGAACGAGGACGATGAATAGGACTCCGTCGTCGTCAAACATGGAGTGATCAACATGATATCTGGCGGTTTGAGTGGAGGGGGAGAAACCTCCAACGCCAGAAAAAAGCATCTGAAGCAGTGTTTGGCGATAGCTGGGAAGGTCATAAACAAAGCCAAAACAAACCCAGGCCCCGCCAAACCCAAGATCATTTGGGACAGCGACGACCTGGGCGATGTCCTCCCAGGTCATGACGACCCCCTCGTCGTTCAAGCAACGATCGCTAATTTTGGCGTTAATAGGGTCTTTATTGATCACGGCAGCTCCGCCGATATTTTGTTTCTCCCATGTTTTTCAGCGTTAGGATTCACAACTAACGATCTGACCCCTGTTTCAGGCGAACTTTCAGGTTTCAATGCAACAACTACCAAACCGCTGGGAATGATAAACCTGCGTTTATCATTGGGAACGCCACCAACTTCAAAGTCCGCTGATATTCAGTTCCTGGTGCTAGACACCCCTTCAGCCTATAACGCCATACTTGGTATAAGGATGTTTGCGGCGTTCGAAGCAAGCATTTCTCACCCGCATCTGGAAATAAAGTTCGTGGCAAAAAATAACAAGGTAGCAACGGTGAAAGGCGATCAGCTGGTCGCCAGGAGCTGCTACAACATATCCCTCAGACCAGCTACAAGGGTTACATTCAGAACTCCACCAGCACAACCGCAAAGTTCCAACCCCTCGTCCCCCAAAATCAGCCCAACCAAGAACACGATCAAAGGTGATCAGTGTCTCTTGGTAGAATTCGATGCAAGAGACGACCCCAGAGTCGAACATGCAAGACCTACCCCCGACGGAGCCCTAGAACACGTCATACTTGGCGATGCCGACCAAACCACAACCATTGGGGCGACAATGCACCCCGGTACCAAAGATGAGCTCGTCAAACTGCTCAAAAGAAACAAAGACTTGTTTGCGTGGAAACCATCAGACATGCCAGGAATAAACCCTGAAGTCTGCTGCCACCGATTATCCGTGGATCCCAAGGCCAAACCCATCGCCCAGAAGAAGAGGAAGTTCGGCCCTGATCGACAAAAGATCATTGATGAAGAGGTTAAACGACTGCATCACGCCGGTTTTATCCGAGAGATCAAATATACCACTTGGCTGTCCAACCCAGTGTCGGTTAAGAAGCCTAATGGGGCGTGGAGAATGTGTGTCGACTACACTGACCTCAACAAAGTGTGCCCGAAAGACGCATATCCATTCCCCAGCATCGATCAACTCGTTGATAACGCGTCAGGGTTCAAAATGCTGTCTTTCATGGACGCTTACTCTGGCTACAATCAAATCCCTCTACTGGAGGAAGATCAAGACAAAACGGCGTTCATCACTCAGAACGCCAACTACTGCTATACCATGATGCCCTTTGGCCTGAAGAATGCCAGAGCAACTTACCAGCGCATGATGAACACAGTGTTCAAAGACCTGATCGGCGACAGCATCGAAGTGTACATTGATGACATGATCGCCAAATCACGAGACCCAAGGCAGCACTTGAGCGACCTTGAGGGTGTGTTTGAGAGGTTGAGGAAGTACAACATGCGCCTCAACCCCAGCAAGTGCGCCTTCGGAGTCCCTGCCGGCAAATTCCTAGGTTTCATGCTCACTGAAAGGGGCATTGAAGTCAATCCAGATAAGTGCAAGGCGATCATCGAAATGAGAAGCCCATAAACCATCAAGGAAGTCTAACAGCTAACTGGAAGGCTAGTAGCCCTTACGCGGTTTGTGGCAAACTCAGCCCATAAGTCCCTCCCCCTCTTCGGCTTACTCAAGAAGGGAGTCACTTTTCAATGGTCTGAGGAATGCGAAAAAGCGTTCCAAGAGTTCAAGAAAGCCCTTTCTTGCCCGCCGGTCCTCGCCAAGCCAGACAGTGGAGAGACCCTTTACCTGTACCTTGCCGTCGGCAATGAGGCGGTCAGTGCAGCGCTTATAAAAGATTCTAAACCGGAGGGACAGAAGCCGGTCTATTTCATTAGTAAAGTACTGCAAGGCGCTGAGCTTCGATATCAGCAAGTCAAAAAGGTCGCCTTCACACTCATTTTTGCTGCCAGACGTTTGAGACCGTATTTTCAGTGCCACCCGATCACAGTCAGAACTAACCAACCAATCCGCCAAGTCCTCCACAAGCCCGACCTCGCAGGAAGGATGATGTCATGGGCGGTTGAATTATCTGAATACCAGATCACTTACGAGCCGCGTACCGCCATCAAAGCCCAAGCCCTTGCAGACTTCATCGCAGAAATGACACACGTCAGCCCAACAGGCGTTCAGGTAACTGACGCCCCCAGGCCAGCAACATGGAAGCTATTCGTTGACGGTTCATCCAACGCCAAAGGATCCGGTGCAGGCATGATAATTGAAAATCCAGACGGCGTATCCACGGAACACTCGTTATCATTCGAGTTCAGTACAACCAACAACCAGGCAGAGTACGAAGCAATGATAGTAGGCCTAACTCAGGCAAAAGAGATGGGTGCCCAACATCTCAAGGTATTCAGCGACTCCCAACTGGTAACCTTCCAGATCTCAGGAGAGTACCAGACTAAGGGACCACTGATGTGTAAATACTTGAAAAAGGTCAAAGAGCTACTCCAATCCTTCGAAAGTGTAGAAGTGGAACATATCAGGCGAGCAGATAACGCCAGGGCCGATATCCTCGCCAAATTGGCGAGCACTAAGAGCCCAGGTAACAATCGTTCTGTAATTCAGCACAATTTGCCTGACCCATGCATAATCATGAACATTACTGACGCCACCGCTGAAGTCGCCGAAGAAAGTTGGATCACGCCCATCATCAACTACCTGACAGCTGGGATCCTACCTCCTAACCCAAAGGAAGCAAAGAAGGTCGTTCGGAGGAGTGCCTACTTCTGCATCGTCCAGGGGCGATTGTACAAAAGAGGGATTTCAATCCCACTTCTCAAATGCATCGTCCCAAATGATGTACACTATATCCTGGAAGAGATTCATGAAGGGATCAACGGCCACCACATGGGCGGTCACTCCTTAGCAAAAAAAGCTCTACGAGCGGGATTTTATTGGCCAACGATGGAAAAAGATGCGCGAGAGCACGTGAAGAAATGCGACAAATGCCAGAGGTTCGCAGACATTCACAGAGCTCCGCCAGAAGAGTTAACCTCAATCACGTCGCCGTGGCCCTTCTACAAGTGGGGGATCGACATCTTAGGACCTTTCCCCATGGCGGCAGGACGAGTCCAGTGGCTCTTAGTTGCAATAGATTATTTTACTAAATGGGTGGAGGCTGAACCTTTGGCTACCATCACATCCCAGAAGGCCAGGAAGTTCTTTTGGAGGAGCATAGTTTACCGTTTCGGTATCCCTGGCGAGGTAATCACAGACAACGGCACCCAGTTCACCGATGGCAAGTTCCGTGAGTTAATGAAAAGTTTGCAAATCCGACACCACTTCGCCGCGGTAGAACACCCGCAATCCAACGGTTTAGTGGAGTCGGCCAACAAGATGCTGACCAAGGGAATAAAAAAGAAACTCGAAACACACAAAGGAGCATGGATTGACAATCTCGACAATGTATTGTGGGGGTATCGTACGACGGCCCAATCTTCCACCCAAGAAACGCCTTTTAGGCTAACTTACGGGTCAGAAGCAATGATCCCTGTGGAAATCGGCGAATCTTCATGGAGGCGTGACCATGTAGCCGCAGTCGCCAACGATCAAAACCTGGCCGAAGCATTGGATTTGCTGGACGAGCTCCGAGAACATGCCGCACAAAATGACAAGCTCACCAAAGATAAATCAGCCACTTACTACAACAGGAAGGTGGTTCATCGGAGGTTTGAAGTTAAAGACATAGTCCTACGAAGGGCGGACGTTGGAAACAAGAACGCCCGCGAAGGAAAACTCGCCCCAAATTGGGAAGGACCATACAAAATAGCAAACGTGCTAGGAAACGGAGCATACTCCTTAGAGACGTTGGATGGGAAAGCAATCCCGCGAGCATGGAACGCCGACAAACTCAGAAAATATTATAGTTGATCGCCCATGTAACATTCTCTGCACTCTTTTCCTTTCCTAAGTTTTTATCCCAACGGGTTTTACTAGGAAAGGTTTTTAATGAGGCAGAACCTTTAATGAAAAACTTCGGACTCATATTACTATTGTTAATGTGATTTAGTCAAAGAACGAGACGGTTCTCACCCCCGTCTCTGTTGGACTGGGACGGTACTCACCCCCAGCCAACGCCTTAAAGCGGGATGGTTCTCACCCCGCTGCAGTTGGACTGGGATGGTACTCACCCCCAGCCAACGCCCAAAACGGGATACGCCCAAAACGGGACGGTTCTCACCCCCGCCGCTGTTGGACTGGGACGGTACTCACCCCCAGCTAACGCCCAAAACGGGACGGTTCTCACCCCCGCCGCAGTTAGACTGGGAAGGTACTCACCCCCAGCCAACGCCCAATAGCGGGACGGTTCTCACCCCCGTCGCAGTTGGCTTGGGACAGTACTCACCCCCAGCCAGGACGGTACTCACCCCCAGCCAACACCCAAAACGGGACGGTTCTCACCCCCGCCGCAGTTGGACTGGGACGGTACTCACCCCCAGCCAACGCCCAAAAACGGGACAGTTCTCATCCCCGCCGCAGTTGGACTGGGACGGTATTCACCCCAGCCAACGCCAAAAAACGGGACGGTTCTCACCCCCGCCATTGTAGATGTTTTAATTATCGATCTTTATGCTTGATCTCTATACAGGCACCTCAAGGAATTAGGGTTCTATATGAGATTAAAGGGTTAATTCCTCAAGGGATTGTAATTAATCACTGATACTTTTATCTGATAATTATCTAATTTCACGATATATATATTAATATTTAACTTGATCCAGAGTAAAAGGTGGGGATCATCGGTGCAGTGTTCTCTAACTGCAGCGTTTTTCTCATAAATTTTCAAACCCTTGTTTTGTTGGATTCCTAAATATTCGAAAAGAACAAAAACACGTCTTTTATTTTACAAATCAAATTCCACACAATCCTGACATTCGTGTCAAAAACCGCTTGGAATATTTAAAAAGAAGATAGTTTAATTGATTTGGACACACTCTATGTGGATACGAACTTGACTTATCATTTTATTACTTGCGCGATTCGGTACACTTGCCCGATTCACTGAGTTTTTGGCGCCGTTGCCGGGGAGTGTTTTTCTAAAATCAATTAATCTTGATTTTAAAGATTAAATTGTTTTTATTTTTAATTTTATTTTTGTTTTGAATCTGTGCTACTAATCTTTTCTCTGAAGTTGTATGCAAAGCAGTGCTTTTCTAGGTAGAGCGAACGAATTGCTCAAAAGAGAAGGAAAGAAAAAGGGCACAGACAACTCCCATTCCTGTAGCTGAAACCCTAGAGATGGCTGCCCTAATCAGAATCCTGATCCTAGGATGAACACCATCCTCACCCCTATCTTTAACAGGCCCATGCTGGAATTGTTCCACCAGAACTGGGAACATTCAATGGAGCTCAAGTCCAACATCATTCAGTTGGCCGAAAGAGAAAAGTATCAGGAGAGGACAATGAAGATCCTCACAGATTCGTTCAGCAGATTTTTACGAATCTGTGACTCTACAAAGCCTCCACATGTTTCTGATGATGCAATACGATTGAGACTTTTTCCTTTTTCTGTTAAGGGGAAAAGCTCTGATGGGTGGAAGAACAACCTGCTGATAGCATCCACTCTGGGCAAACTTGTCTGAAAAATTCTTTGTAGAATTCTTCCCCATGGAAAAATACAACAACATGGTGAATGATATCACCTCCTTCAAACAACAAATTGGAGAGACCATCTGCGCTTCTTGGAATAGATTCAAGGCCCTCATGAGAAAGGTTCCTCATTATAACCTATCTCAAGTGGACCAAGTGAGAATCTTTTTCAATGGTTGTCTACCGGAGACGAAACTGGTTATTAATACTGCAGCAGCGGTTCTTTGGGGTGATAAGCTAGCTTCAGAGTCATATAATCTGATTCGACAAGTTAGCTAAAAATGAGAATGAAAAATCTACAAGGACAGAAAGGGAAGTAGTGCCACTCAATGATAATAATGCAATGCTGGCAGAGCAAAAGTTGTTATCACAACAGATGTCTATCTGAATGCAAAGTTTGAGAGGATGCAGCTTTCTAAAGTTCAAGCAAGTGCAGTTGTTCTTGACTGTGAATATTGTCATGAAGATCATGACACCAATGCTTGTCAACATCGATGTCTTCAGATTCTGCTCAACAGGTGCAGGTAAATGGCATTTGGTATGATCAGCGCCCTAATCAGCAAAATTTCTCAAGGAATCAGAATAATTCTGCTGGCGGGAATAGTTACCAAAGGAAGAGTTATCAAGGTACTGGTTTAGATATGATATCTGACAACTAATCTAAAACCACCACCTATTCCAAAACAGAGCCTTCCGACCTGGAGCGTTAGGAACATTAGCACAAAGTACTAACGCTTTCATGGAAGAGAGTAAGGCTAATCAAAAAAGTACCAATGCTTTCATTGAGGAAAGAAGAGCTGAGTCCAGGAACACTAAAGCTTCAATCAAGAACCTGGAATATCAGGTTGGTCAACTTGCCCAACAGTTATCTGATAGAGCTCCAGGTACCTTTCCTGGTAATACTACTACCAATCCCAAGGAAAATTGTATGGCAGTTATAACTAGAAGCGGGAAAGTGGTATCATCCCCACCAAAACCTATAGAAGTAAGGAAGAAGGTTGAACAGGAGGAGAAGTCTGAAAAAGAAACTGAAAAGTCTCCTGAAATATTGAAACCGGCTGATGATGTGAAGGGAGCCAGCTACTCTTCCAAAGAAAAATTCGAACTTAGTGAAGAGATTCTTATGAAAATGGCACCTAACCCCTGGAAGGTTGAAGCCAGAATTGAAAGCAAAAAGCTATGACAGATTTCTTGAGATATTCAAGAAGTTACATGTGAATATTCCGTTTGCTGAAGCATTGGCTAATATGCCAAACTATGCAAAATTCATGAAAGATCTCCTTTCCAGGAAGCATAAGCTACAAGAGTGTCAGACAGTTGCACTTACTGAGAAGTGCAGTGCTATTATCACTAGGAAGTTTCCTCCTAAACTTCGTGATCCTGGAAGCTTCAACATTGAAATTGAAATAGGAGATACGAAGATTGGAAAAGCTTTGTGTGATTTAGGGGCGAGCATTAATCTGATGCCCTTATCTGTCTGTAAAGCCCTGGGGATTACTGAATTGTAGCCTACTTTGGTTTCTCTTCAACTTGCTGATAGATCCTTAAGGAAGCCAAGTGGTATAGTCGAAGATGTTCTTGTAAAAATTGACAAGTTCATCTTTCCGGCTGATTTTATTGTGCTTGATATGGAGGTAGAGAATGAAATGCCTCTCATATTGGGTAGACCTTTCCTGGCCACAGCCCGTGCAATGATTGATGTAGAGCAGGGAAAGCTGGTGCTAAGGATGAATCAAGACACAATCACTGTCAATGTCTTTGATGCAATGAAAGACCATATGATGATAGTGATTGTTTTGAAATTAATGTCTTAGAAGAGGTGGTACATGAAGATACAACTCCCTTGCAAGAATTGACTGTTGAATTGCAAGAGAGAGATCATATCCCTTTTGAGGAAGACATTAAAGCTGCTGATGAGTTGCTTGAACAGAAGATATCTGACAAAGAAATAGGTGCTCCTAAAGTTGATCTTAAGGAGTTACATCCTACTCTAAAATATTTGTTCCTGGGTGATAATGAAACATATCCAGTGATTATAAATAACAGGTTATCTGCTGATGATGAGAAAAAACTGAAAAAAATTCTTTTAAAGCACAAGACTGCTTTAGGATGGTCCATGGCTGATCTAAAGGGTATAAGTCCTTCCTTCTATACGCATAAAATTCTCATGGAGAATGATATCAAACCTGTAAGGCAGCCTCAGAGGAGATTAAACCCTATGATGAAAGAAGTAGTGAGAAAAGAAGTGGTCAAACTTCTTGATGCAGGTATGATTTATTCAATATCAGATACTGCATGGGTAAGTCCTGTACAAACCGTGCCTAAGAAAGGGGGTGTTACTGTGGTGAAAAATGATAAGGATGAACTAATCTCTACCAGGACAATTACTGGCTGGCGGATGTGTGTTGACTATAGAAGGCTGAATGAAGCAACTAGGAAGGATCATTTTCCTTTTCCTTTTGTGGATCAAATGCTAGAAAGGTTGGCGGGTCATTCTTATTATTGTTTTCTTGATGGATACAGTGGTTATAATCAAATTGCAGTGACTCCTGAAGATCAGGAGAAGACAGCATTCACTTGTCCTTTTGGCGTTTTTGCATATAGGAGGATGCCGTTTGGGTTATGCAATGCACCTGCTACTTTTCAGAGGTGCATGTTATCAATTTTCTCAGATATGGTAGAAAAGTTCTTGGAGGTATTCATGGATGACTTTTCGGTCTTTGGCTCTTATTTTGATGATTGCTTAGGCAACTTATCTAAAGTACTGAGAAGATGCCAAGAGACAAACCTGGTTCTTAACTGGGAGAAATGTCACTTCATGGTCCAAGAAGGCATTGTGCTTGGACACAAAATTTCTAAGGAAGGTATAGAAGTTGATAGAGCAAAACTGATGCTCATTGAAAAACTACCTCCTCCAATTAATGTTAATGGAGTGAGAAGTTTCCTTGGTCATGCTGGCTTTTATAGAAGATGCATCAAGGATTTCTCTAAAATTGCCAAGCCACTAAGTCAACTTCTAATGAAAGACAATGAGTTTGTTTTCAATGATGCTTGCCTTAAAGCATTTAATTTGCTAAAGGAAAAGCTCACTACTGCTCCTGTCTTGGTATCTCCTGATTGGAGTATACCGTTTGAGTTGATGTGTGACGCTAGTGATCTTGCTATTGGTGCTGTTCTTGGGCAGAGAAGGAACAAACTGTTGCATGTAATTTACTATGCTAGCAAAGTTCTGAATGAAGCACAGGTGAACTATGCAACAACAGAGAAGGAGATGCTTGCTGTGGTCTATGCACTTGATAAATTTAGACCATATCTCCTTGGTGCCAAGACCATCATCTTCACTGATCACGCAGCCATAAAGTATTTGATCTCTAAACAAGATGCCAAACCAAGACTGTTAAGGTGGATGTTATTGTTTCAGGAGTTTGATTTAGAGATAAAAGACAAGTCGGGGATGGAGAATAAAGTTGCTGATCACTTGTCAAGAATCCGAGAGAATAACCTGCAAGATGATCATGCTTTAGAGATCAACGATTCTTTTCCGGATGAACAAGTTCTTGCGATCTCTTTGAATTTGTCTGAAAAACCAATTTTTGCACTGCATGTGGAACCATGGTTTGCTGATTTTGTAAATTTTAAGGTAATCAAGAAAATACCTCCTAATTTCACAAAGCAACAAGTGAAAAAGTTCTTATATGATGCTAGGAGGTATGTATGGGATGATCCATTCCTGTATTTCCAATGTGTTGATGGAATCTTGAGAAGATGTGTATCAGAATTGGAAATCAAGGGGATCTTATGGCATTGTCACAATTCTGATTATGGTGGCCATTTTGGTGGAAACAGAACTGCCCAGAAGGTGTTGCAAAGTGGGTATTATTGGCCTACTCTTTTCAAAGATGCCAGAGAGTATGTTGAAAAGTGTGAAAGATGCCAGAAGACAGGGAACATTTCCCGAAAAGATGAAATGCCTCTAAACACTATTATGGAGGTAGAATTATTTGATTTATGGGGGATTGACTTCATGGGACCATTCCCATCTTCCTATTCCAACCAGTATATTTTGGTAGCTGTTGACTACGTTTCTAAGTGGGTTGAGGCAACAGCTATTCCTACTAATGATGCCAAGGTGGTTGTGAATTTCCCGAGGAAGAATATTTTTACCAGGTTTGGAGTGCCGAAAGCAATCATAAGTGATGGAGGCTCTCATTTTTGTAATAAGCAGTTTGAGAATCTGTTAGCCAAGTACGGTGTCAGGCATAAGGTTGCTACGCCTTATCATCCGCAGACTAGTGGCCAAGTGGAAGTTTCCAACAGGGAACTAAAACGAATCCTTGAAAAGACTGTTAGTATTTCTCGGAAGGATTGGTCGAAGAGACTGGATGATGCACTGTGGGCATACCGAACTGCATACAAGACTCCGATAGGCATGTCACCCTATCAGCTTGTGTACGGGAAAGCTTGTCACTTACTTGTGGAGCTTGAACATAGAGCCTTTTGGGCTATTAAATTCTTAAACTTTGATGCCACAGCAGCTCTTGAGAAACGAAAGTTTCAACTGTTAGAGCTTGATGAGTTTAGGAATTCGGCTTTTGAAAGCTCCAGAATTTATAAAGAAAAAGCCAAGAAATATCATGATAGCAAAATTGTACACAAGGAGTTTGAGTCTGGCCAGCAGGTGTTGTTGTACAACTCCCGATTGAAACTTTTTCCAGGGAAGTTGAAATCCAGGTGGACAGGACCTTTTGTGGTTAAAAAGGCCTTTCCATATGGTACTGTTGAAATATCTTCCATGGAGGAAGATAGACCCTTCAAGGTCAATGGCTCTAGGTTGAAGTTCTTCCATGGAGGACCAGTGGTGAAACAGGTTGTGGCCTTGCGCCTTAATTCCATTGCAACTTAAATGAGGTAACCGTCAGGCTCAGGACGTTAAACACGCACTAGTTGGGAAGCAACCCAACATTTCTATCCTTTTATTTCTATCTTGTTTTCCATTATTTAATTTAGGTACCCAGAAAAAAATTAAAAAAAG